>JAGFNQ010004755.1:25794-55406 GCA_024364735.1 Boesenbergia rotunda | reverse complement strand
AAATTCGTAGTGGCCGTATCTTGTCCTGAAGGTCGTCCTGGGGATGTCACTTTCTTTAACCTTTAGCTGCTGATACCCAGAACGCAGGTCTATCTTCGAGAACACGGTAGCCCCTTTGAGTTGATTAAATAAATCATCTATTCTAGGAAGGGGGTACTTGTTCTTGATGGTTACCTTGTTCAGAGCTCTGTAGTCTATGCACAGACGCATAGACCCATCCTTCTTCTTGACGAAAAGTACAGGAGCTCCCCAGGGTGAATGACTAGGGCGAATGAAGCCCTTGTCAAGCAGCTCTTGCAATTGTTCTTGTAATTCTTTCAGTTCTGCTGGTGCCATGCGATAAGGTGCCTTCGAAATTGGGTTGGTTCCTGGGGCCAACTCAATTTCAAATCTCAATTTCCCGATTGGGAGGGAGTCCTGGTAACTCTTCAGGAAACACCTTAGGATAGTCACAGACTACCCTCACTTCTTCTCTCTTCAATCCTTCTCCTTGACTCGCATCCACTATATGAGCTAGAAAACCAGAGCACCCCTTCTCTAACATTCTCTGAGCTTGTAAGGTAGGTAGGAACCTATTTATCTTTCTCCTTGGGTCTCCAATAAACTCAAATGAAGGTTCTGCTTCTGGTGTGAACTTGACTTTCTTTTTTTTTTTCTTGCGGCAGTCTATAGAAGCATTATACTTGCTCAAGAAGTCCATTCCTAAAATGACATCGTAATCCTTCATCTCAAGGACTAATAAGTCACTGTAGAGCTCTCGGTTGGAAATCTAGATTGATACTGCCCTTAGCCTCTCAGTAGAGGCCATTACTTCCCCTGACGGTAAGGTTGTTAAGAACTTCATCGTTCAACCTTTCTGGTGGCCTTTATACTGTTTAAGTAGCGCTCAGTGATCAAAGCACTACTTATTAGTTCTTCAGAGGTTTGCAGCCTCTTAACACCGCTAGCCCCCTTCAACGCTACCTCAGGCCTTAACATCTTGAGCATTAGCCTAACTATCTCTTTTCCTGTGCTAACTAGCTCTGAGCACAGATGAGCTATCCGCTTAAACATCTTCACTGCTTCATCCACGGATAGTTCTCCTTGTTTGAACTCCGTGAATTCATCATAATGCTTGTTGGTTACTTGCATGTGAAAGTATTCTTCGAAGAACTCAGTCTCGAAGTCGGCCCATGTCACCTGGCTGACATTTCTCTTGGCCTTGACTCTCTTCCACTATATTCTAGCATCTCCCGTAAGGCAGAAAGATGCACACTTTATCTTCTCTACCTCATGCCAGTCCAGTAGCCCTACTATTCTTTCCAACGTTTTGAACCATGCTTAAGCATCCCATGGTTTGCTTGTGCCTGGGAAGTTCCCTGGCTTCGGTTTCTCCTACTGAATGAGGTACGCTTCTTGCCTTACTCCCCTTGCCGAACTACAGATGTAATCGATGGGTCTTCGATCACAACTGGTGCCACTACATTCGCCACTGGCGAGGTAATAATAACGACCTGCTGGTTAGCCATCCTAGTGGCAATAACTTGCTGTTGTTCTGCTAACTGTCTCTGTAACTGAGCCACCACGTCTAAGAGATTTGGTAGGGGTACTGACTCTGTTGCCTCTTGCCCTCTAGGAGCTTGCTCCTCGTTTTGGGCCTTTCTAGGACGTCCTCAAATGTATAACTTAACACTTAATGGTAATGTTCCCAAACTTACTTTAGGATATAACAAGACCTTGGTCTTGATTCTTATCTCATTTCTTAATCCTAGAACTCGTTCTAGGGCTTAGTAAGACCTTGGTCTTGCTCAAAACTTTTATCAAGCACCTTGCGTGCCATAATCCCAAAACTTACTTTTGGGCAAATCAAGTAAGTACTTAAGCATTTCTTTAATATCCATTCTAGGGATTAAACATGATTCCGTGATACTAAGGTATTAAACATGCTTCCTTGTTCTATGCACATATGAGTAAGTACTTAAGCATTTCTCTGTACTGCAATTAAATAAAGGAGCAATAGAAAAACTGAAACTTAAAACTTTCTTACTTGAAGACGGCAAGGTTGATGCTGATGTGTGTGTGATGCTGGAGAATGGGAACTGCTCTGATACCACCTGTAGCGACCCGCCTTCTTCTACCTTAGACGGCCCGCTACTTTTGTCTACTTCTTGACTCTAATGCACGACTAAGAATGCGGAACTTTTTTTTTCTTTTTAATCTATCTGAGAATGATATTCTAACTTAAATAGTCATGCATGATACCATGTCACACTTTCTTTCTCAAAAACTCGTAAGAAAATACTTATTGAAACTTGCCTCGCTCAACTCAGCTTACGGGTATCAGTCGACTGGTACTGTACCAGTCGACTGGTACGCCTGAAATCTGAAAATTCAGATTCGAAACTTAGTTTCCAAAAGCCACCAAACTTATAGATTCAAGCCATAACAAGACACAACACCATTTCTATACTCTATACCAGTTTTCTAAACAATTTAGCCAATCAAAACGAATCCATAAACTTGAAATTAAGACTTTTGCGGAATTTAGCAAGTTATGAAAAATCTACATAGACTTTAAGCTAGAGTTTGTACCAAACTTAACTTCTAACCATTGATACTCATCACACAAAATTCTGAAACATCCCTAAGGCATAATCAAATGAGAAAGCAACTTTTCTAAACATACTTAAGCAATAAAAACTTAATTCAAAGGGAAATTAATACTATCTTGGCACATGCATCTATTTCTCTAACAAAGTATCAATATTTCAAACTACTCACACTTCTACTCATCCAATGCAATCATAAGGATATGTATGCTAAATGAAATGACATGGAATCTTTACTCTAAGAAATTGAGCATGTAAAACTATCCAAAGCTTAAATGTTCGCTAAACTCCATAAAGCAAGAACTTGAAATTGAATAAACTAAAACATTGTAATTCAAATAACTAAATTGTCTCATCTCAAGGATCTCTCCAAAATCAGCCACCACACACACTTTACTCAGCACCGCCTCGTCGCCTTCCTTCAGAATTGCTTGCCTTTACCTTTATCTGCAGTAAGAGGAAATGCAACTAGTAAGCAAAAAGCTTAGTAAGTACTATCTAGCTCACAAAATCTCGAAATGTGCAAACATGCTTCTTGAACAATATGAAAATCATATGAGATACTTATAGGCTTGAAAGAAAACTAAGAACATGTATAACTCAAAACATGCATACTCAAGCATTAATAAATCTCAATTTACTTTTCTTGGCTCAACTTGAAACTTTAGCTATTCTTTAACTTTTTGAAAACTCTTTAAACTTTAGAAACTTTGCTAAAGCATATACTTGAAAATAATAATCACTTGGATCCACTGAAGACGTAAGTACCATCTCATATGCGCGTTCCCTAAAAGGTTGGGGTAGCGAGCCACCAATCCTAATAGAGCAGACCTTGGTCTACCAGGGCCAAGACCTTGGAATTGGACACCTAGATTTCTTTAACGACGCCCTTGGACGCCGGGTACTAGCCTTAGAAAAATAAAATAGCTTTTCTTTCTTTTCTTTCTTATCTGTAAATGCCTTGGCATTTTCTCGAGCACCTTGCGTGCTAAAATCCCTAAGTCTTGACTTTTGGGGATTTCTTAAGGTCTTGGCCTTTTCTTTTCTTATCTTTATCTTCTCTTTTCTTTTCTCATAGCTTTTCTTGGACCCTAAACTCACATAGGGTACTTAATCAAACATATATAAGCATATAATGAACTAAGATCACATGCAAAAACTCAAACAAAACGGAAATATCTCTTTTAAAAACTTTTAAGAGAAATTCTTACAGAAAAACCGCCTCTTACTGCAGGTGAGCAGTACTTACATCGATATCTTGGACTTACAACCAAGATTGACGTCTAGGGCTCGAGAGAAACTTGAGGTCTCGGAGAATTCTTCGCGCCTACGCGTTCTCCTCGTCGAGACGAACGTAACGCTCCGCTTTCCTTGATCCCTCCTTGGCCGGCGCCCCTTGGAAGAGGAGAGAAGGGCTTGGTGTTGGCGTGCGTGCGTGAGAGGGGGAAGAGGTCGCGCGGCTAGGGTGAGGAAGAGAGAAAACCAGAAAATCCAATTTCCTCTCTTAACTTATCTATTTATACTTATGGGGCGGATTGACCTAACCACAACTTATCTATTGGTTCGCTTATTCTCTATCAACAAAATGAACCAGCCCAGCTGGTCGTGCGCGTGCTTGGTCTCCTGGTGGTCGTGGGTTCGAACCCCCTGCTGCCCTTAAACGTTTTTCTTTTTTTAAAAATACTAAACGGACTTGGAAAATTCCATAAAAATATTCTAAAAATTCCTAAAAATATCTAGAGTATTTCTAAACCATTTTTAAATAATTCTAAGGACTTTAAGAACTAAAAATGGGAATTTTGGGGCGTTACATCTGATAAGATTGTTTCTCTGCATATGTTTTGTTTCCACTGCTACTAACTTAAGTGCAGAGAAAGATTTCAAAGAGCAAGTTTTGTCTAAGTCTAAGAGATCGACTAGATTCACCCCCCCTCTCTAGCCATCTCGTCCCCAACACTAACCAGGGTGCCCCCAGTGTTGGGGGCGCCCCCAGTAAAGCACAAAAGCAGTGTTATGATGAAGCAGGCAAAATAGGTGTCAACCGGGGCACCCGGAGCGTCCGGGGCGCCCGGATTCGTAGCTGTTTTGCTGTTTCAAAGTCAGAACATAGGATAAGCCCTCACGGGGGCGCTTGGAGCGTCCGGGGCGACCTGGTCAATGATCTTATCACCTGCGACGAGGTAGGCGCAAGGATAAGGTTTGACCGAATCTTCCGGGGCGCCCCCAGGAGGCCTATATAAGAGACTTCGACCCCTCAGCTTCAGACACGAATTCCAAGAACCATTCCAAGCTTTCTGACCAACTGCAACGCGCTAGAAACGAGGCTCTACGACCGGGAGGCTCCAGGAGGAGGTGCACGGCACTTCGGAAGTCCAGATCGGCCGAGCTTCAAACTTTGTCTCGTTGGTTTGCTTTTTAATTACTGTATTTAAATTTCTATATTATTGCTTGTAATACTGCACTGTAAGTCGGGTTTCTCCGCCTCCGGAAAGTCCGGAAAGGAGATCAATAGTGGACGGGCGTTCCCGTGCATAGGCCTTGGATGTACTGACCCTGGGGGGTCGGGAACCAAGTAAAAATCCGCTGTGTACCTGTGGTCTTTCTCTGTTTTTCTTCGTTCTATTTATTTTCCACTGCGCTAACACTCTAAGTCTAGAACAAAAGTTACGAAATTTTCTGCGAAGTTTTAACGGTCGATATTCACCCCCCCTCTATCGACGGCACCGGTCCTACATAAGCTTGCTCGAAAATCGAATAGCACCTCTTTTGTACAATGGATAATATGAAGCTTTTAATACATAATCTCTCAACACATAAATACATAAGCACAACGACACAGCTAGCAATCTCACAATCATAACAATAAATAAAATAATAATACATCTCAACTACGCAGTTAATAATATCCAAATCATAAATAATAAACTCTGTAAAATAAATGTAACAATCAAAAGTCCACGACATTATTAAATACCAATTTACTAAAGAAATAGCAAGAACATTATGTCCATTAAAGAAACAAAAATAAACAAACAAGTCCAAAACGAAAATAAAGAACTCACGACAAATACTCGACTCTGTGGAACTAGCAAATGGATCTTCTTCTGATAATACGAGCGTAGCTATCAATTATCTGAAACAAGAATAGAGGCAAGGGGCGATGAATCCGGGCTTGAACTCTGCAGGTATAATGGATAGATAAATGTATGGTGTAAATAAGGTAAATTAAACAGGTAGAAACAAGGTATACAGTCTCCGGAATAAGAGCACAATCAAATGTATAAACATACCTGATAATCTATATAACATATGAGGGCATGATCAGAAATTCCCATACTAAATCAATAAGTTGCTCGTACTACTGAGCAGATCCAGATCAAATAATAAATATAAATCAAATCCATATATGCATATCAATTAAATGCAACAATTATAACTTAAATAAATATAAGATGCATCGTATGCAAATGATGTAATGACATGTGTTACCCCCTACACACTAATCTAATAAACATCACATCACATCTGTGTGACCAATTGGAAAAGGACTGTGACAACTGTATGCACTTACACAATCATCTCCTCTGAGTGGCCGAGTGGATAGGATGCCAGGAGAATTACCTCAATCCCTAGGAGAAAAATCTTAATCCCTAACCCTAAGAAAAGGGAGAGCACAACCGCTTTATATTAATGACCCCAGGAGGAGTGCATCTCTATTCCAGGAACAAAAGGTAGTGTTCCTCTAAACCCTAAGCACAAGGAGGAGTGTGACCTCTAACCCCATGGGTCTACGTGTAAGTACCCCTGGTTGATTTTGATGTGATCAACAAATTTAAGTTAGATCCTGGTGTGTTTAATCCCTCTGCTAAGTGTGCAGGAGCTTAGGGACGGAGAAAGTCAAGCGTAAGACATAGCGGATGAGAAAGATTGGTACAATCCTGCAGGGAAGTGAGCCGACGGGCTCGGTACAATCCAAGGGACGCGGAAGCTGCGGAAGAGTATGCCGGTGGAGCGAGAAGGACACGCGCGGTGTTTGAGGGACGAGAAGCCGTGAGGAAGGACACTCGAGGGGTAAAAGGCCGTAGTCGGGTTCGGGTGAGCCTAACTCCGGTTGGTCAGAAATCACCCAGAAGATAAAAAACCAAAAGACTGGTCAGTTTGACCAAGTCAAACTAGGCGCTCGAAAAAAAGAGATTTATTTGTTGCTGTGAAGATTCGAACCTCACAGGCATATATCTCCATATTTACCGATTGGGATAAGCAGGCGATGTGATTAAAGTTGTTGCGAGCAGAAGATAAAGTCATTTAGCTATTGCGAGCAGAAGACAAAGTTTTAATTAAACTTTATCTCTTAAAGGATAACCTTATCCTTTAATCAGATCCAATGGATACAGTTTAATCTCATCCAAGATCAACCATCCAGATTACATCCATGGATCAACGGCCAAGAGAAAATTCATCAACAATCCGGATTTATTCTCTTAGGCTATAAATAGGCTTAGAGTTTTTGCTTTAGAAACCATTCATTAATTCATTCTTGTAAAACCTCTAAAAGTCTAGCGTGCTATTTTTGTAAGGTTTCTCCGCCACAAGGAGATTTTTATTGAGCGCCCACTACCTTGGAAGCAACGTTCTCAGTTGCGACCAAGTTTCTTTTTAAAAGACGAGTGTCTCCACTTTTATATTTTTTTAACCGTCTATTCACCCCCTCTAGCCGGTCCAACCCGATCCAACACTATGCAACCCTCATAAATAACGAAGTGGTGTCATTGCCGACTACAACTCCAACAAGTATCACCAACCTTGAGTGGTTGAGTGAAGCACAATAAGACGACTGCTCGTACCCTAACAATGCACACAACTCCGAGTGGTTGAGTGGGCAAACCATTATATGACTGATAATGGGCTACGTTATCAGTCAGGAAGGAGACAGGATTAGGGCTTCATGGCAAAGGGCTACGTTGTCAATGATTAGAAACGCAAGAAAAAAAGAATGAATTGGGGGCGGCATCGGCTCAAAGAGGAGGTGGCCCGGTGGAGTCGGCTGTCGATGTCGGCGTCGGGGGGGGGGGGGGGGAACGAGCTTCGTGAGGAGAGGGGTCGTTGTTGGCGGAAGTTTACGAAGAGGAGGAAGAATTAGTTTTCGACAGAAAAGGATGCGAAACAGGAAACAAAAAGAGGGGTTTGTAAATGGGGGTGCTTTTGCAGTTTAACCCTCCAAATTCAACTAATCCAAAAACATGCCCTTAATTTTAGGGTTTTATGCATTTAGGCCCCTCATGATTTGCTCACTTAACAATTAGTTCATTTGAGAAGATATGTATAATATAATTGATCAATTTTAATTAGATTAGATCATATGAATGACAAGTGGTGACGTAGTTATCACTTGATTTTGTAAATCAACTCAAATTTATATTTAGTTAATCATTAATTATATACATATATATATATATATATATATATATATATATATATATATATATATATATATATATGAATTACACTGAATAGTTAAATAATATATTTATTTATGATAGATTATGACTACCAAGAACATCATAGCTAACATCAATAAGGGAGAGAAACTATATGAGAATAATTACAAGATATAACATCTCAAGATACAATATACTTTTGAGGAACAAGAAGTTCTAGATGTTGGGAACGAGATGGCTAGAGGGGGGGGTGAATCTAGTCGATCTCTTGGACTTAGACAAAACTTGCTCTTTGAGATCTTTCTCTGCACTTAAGTTAGTAGCAGCGGAAACAAAACATATACAGAGAAACAATCTTACTAGAAATGCAGAAACAAAGAATACAAACCAAAGATCGCTAACAAGGATCGTTTACAAGGTTCGGAGATAACTTGCCCCTACTCCTTGGCGTGCCCGTAAGGTGGGCGATCCCTTGATCGTCGGCAGATCAAGCCCCGGTGAACACCGGATATCAAGGGCCTCCTTCTCGGTGGAGTAACCTCTCCACAAGCTGTCTCAGTAGATGAATACAAGATTAAGCACACGAGACACTCGAGAAGGGAAGCTCACAAAGCTCTCACAGGAATGCAACAAGATCGCTCAAGAACAAAGCAACAGAGAGCATGAACACAGCCCAGCAACAACTTCCCAAGTTTTCTGTCTGTCTCACTTCGTCTCCTCTGCTTCAGCTTCATCACTTAAGCTCTGCTCACCATCACAAGCTTCATCAGCATCCACTGAGCTAGCCTGATCCCACTGACCTCCCTGAGCACTCAGTCCACTGAAGACTCCCTCTCCAGCTGAGCCTCCGTCAGTCGCCAGCTGCGTCAGTTGCCCGTTGAAACCTGAGAATGAGAAACAACCAAACCTGCTCAACGGAAAGCCTCCCATTGACCCTCCTTGAGTGTTTGAATCACCTGCTATCACCTGCACACTCCAACAGAGGCTTAGCAATGCATATCAAAATATATCAGCAATGTATCAGAGAATCGGCAGTGACAACAGACGCGATCAGAGCTTCTGACAGCGTATTTGAATTAAAGTGATCGGTCACCGGACCGATCAGAGAGCCTCCTGATCGGTCACCAGACCGATCAGAATGGTTCCAGACCGATCAGGCTCAGTCCTGATCGATCCCCAACGTTCAATCAGAGATCGCGATTTCTTTGAGATTCTCCTGGACCGATCATCAGACCGATCCCAGGTCGTGGATCGTTCACCTGACCGATCCACCCTTATATTTGGCGATTTCTGAGTTTCGCAGGCTAAGCCTTCTGATCGGTCAACTGACCGATCAGGGTGTCATCTGATCGGTCAGCAGTCCGATCAGGTCATCACCAGACCGATCAGGAACCGTCCTGATCGATCTTAGTGAGAAGCCCGCGAAGCTGGATCGTTCACCAGAACGATCTGCACAGTGATCCTGATCGGTCATCAGACCGATCAGGAGCAGTTCAGCAAGGGAACTCAACCTCACTGCTCGCTCCCTGATTGGTCACCAGACCGATCAGGAGGACCGATCAGGAGCCAGTCAATGGGTGAAACGCATACTCCCTGATCGGTCACCAGATCGATTAGGAGCAGCACAGTAGGTTCCCAACCTCACTATGTACTCCCTGATCGGTCGCCCGACCGATCAGTCATCTCTGGATCGGTCACCCGACCGATCCACGAAGGAGCAGCGTGCCAAAATCCCTGATCGATCACCAAACCGATCCAGGGACTCAAACTCAGCCCTCCAAGCTAAGTTTCCATCCACCTTAGCCCTCCAAGCTAAGGGTTTTCCATCTAACTCTCCAAGTTGGGAATTTGCACCTAACCCTCCAAGTTAGGACTTTTCACCTAGCCCTCTAAGCTAGGACTTTTCACCTAGCCCTCCAAGCTAGGACTTTTCACCCAACCCTTCCGAGTTAGAAACTCATCCAACCTAGCCCTCCAAGCTAGGCACCTGACCCTTCAAGCCAGGACTTTTTCACCTAATCCTCCAGGATTGAAATTTGCACCTAACCCTCCAAGTTAGGACTTTTCACCTAGCCCTCCAAGCTAGGACTTTTCACCCAACCCTTCCGAATTAGGACTTTTCCAACACCTGGCTTCACTCACCAGGACCCGGCTTCACTCATCGCGATTTCCATCACCTGGCTTCACTCACCAGGACCCGGCTTCACTCACCGGGATTTCATGCCCAGTCCCCGACCAGGACTTTAACCCAAATTCGCTCAACCAAACTTAAATCATTGTCAAACACCAAAACCACAACCGGGCCAGACTGCATCAACAATCTCCCCCTTTTTGTTGTTTGACAACCGGATTTAAGTTTAGGTATCAATCAATTGAAGTCCGGTCAATTCTCATAAGGGAATCATGATCCTCCCCCTATAATAACCATAAACTTAATCAGTCATTCTCTCCCCCTTGTCAAACATCGAAAAGGGTATGGTTATTAAGTTTGAACATACCTCCCCCTCAAACACGGGTCTCTCCCCAAACCCAAAATAATCAAAGTTAAGTTTTGAATTGCACATGAAAACATATACAAAATAATATTATGGTCAAGCATGTATATGTTTCATATGACAAGTAAGTCAAAGGATGATTTTTGAATTGCATATGAGAGGCATATACCATAAATGTATCATGGCAACAATGTATATGCATCATATGGCAATAATTATCGCAGTTCCATCAGACTGATGATCGATACAGAAAAATTTCTGATTTATCTATGAACGATCAATTTTTAGAAAAATCTCTGTAATTCTGATTCGTTCAAGATCGGACTGCATTAACACTTGGATTTCCATGTGAAGACATATACAGAAGTATATCATGGTCAAATACGTATATACTTCACAGGACGAGTAAGGAATGCATCTGTATCTGAAACATAGTCCTGATTGGTCTCCGTGACCGATCAGGTTCGTTGATTACGTGATACAGAAAAATTTCTGATTAGTCTGGGGAGCGATCAGATTTCAGAAAAATTTCAGAAACTCTGATACGTTCCTGATCAGACTGCATTAACAATTTGCATTCCATAACCGAGGAGTAGACTCTATTAATATTCGATATTTCAGAAACAATTCCGAAACACGACATTAAGAATAAGAGTCATGACTCAACAAACCCTTTCTTATGAATTTGAACATTCCAACATAAGTTTGTATCAAATCATTATTAAGTACTAGGTTTGTATCACTTGAACAAATTTGTGCTCCCTTAGTACCAGGTTTGTACCAATGGAAGATCAAGTATATTTCAATTTGACTTGGTTTATATCAGATTTGTGTGTATCAGTATGATCAGTAATCTGATACAATTCGATGAAAATTGATTGGTTTGAGGAGGTTTTGGATCAATTTTGAACGATCTGGGAGTTCCTTGATCAGAGTTGGTCTGATCGGTCACCAGACCGATCAGAAGCACCCCTGATCGGTCGGTGGACCGATCAGGGATGATACAGAATGGTTTTTCAGTTTCAGAAACAAAATTTCAGAAACTATGAAATCAACTTTGTTTCAAATCTTAACCATTCCTAAACCCTAATTCAGTTTGTTTTAATCCATTTGTTCCTAAGGGTTCCTTCAATCAAAATACATTTCTTCAAACAATCATCAATATATGATACTAATATCAAATTCCCAAAACATGATCAACATGATTTGTGTCAAAGCATAGAGGTAATCCATTTGATTCTAAGGGTTCCCTTAATCAAAATATATGTCATGATTTGTATCTCTTTAACTATCATGTATATTATCAAATCATGCAACATCTCCAATATATCTTGAGAGTAAAACTTATAAATACAAAGTTCAAAGCATGATTCCAGAGAACATGATAAGTTTGGAAGCGATCAACATATGATTAAATTTCATAACATGCCTATATACTACCAGTATCGAGGCATGATCAAGTTTCATGATACAAAAGATGGGATCAAATTTTCAAATAATGCTTGTATCAAATTAGTATCAAAACATGATCAGGCTTTCTAACACATGATTGTCCGACATGTTTTTATCTCATTTAACCAGTTTCAAAAACATTTTAAAAACATGCATTCATGTGTTATAACACATACAAGATAATCATGGCATACTTGAACTTGAGATAAGACATTTCATAAACCATAACTTGCATGAAAACACAAATTGCAACAATACAACCAATTCTTTTAACCAATTCATGCTAAGAGCAAGTTATGTGTGAATCTAAACTCTTCATGCAATTTTTCCAAAACTTGTAGATTTATTTTGAAGCATGGATATACTATCATTCATTGCATGAAAATGTCCTCACTACTCAAGTGAAATTTCATAAATCACTAGCCAAGAGATCATATTGTTATAAGAACTAAACCAATGGAGATCAAAACATTTAATTTGAATTTTCCATAACCACCATGTGAATGACAATTTTTCCTTGGTCATGGGTTTGGAGTACCAATTATCAACAACCAATGTTGATAGATACTCCCCCTTAATTAATGCTCATATAATTCGAAAAATAGAGGTTTTGGGTACCCAAACCTTGGGACCTAAAGTATCTTCAATGAATGACTTTGGCACCCATGCCTTAGTCAATTTCTTTCTAACCTTTTGAACCCTAGAATTATTTTGCGATCTAAAATGGGTTCTAGACATCAATGACATGAAACTTGATTCTTTAGGTTGGTAACCTAAGCCAACCTTGTTGTAAACCGCTTTTTGTGAATTTAGTATCATGTCTAGAGTTTTAGAGCTAGTTGAAAACTTCTCAAGAATATTCTTGAGGTTTTCAACTTTGCTCTTCAAATCCTTATTTTCATCCTCAAGGGATTTGTCATGCAAATCGTTAATGTCCTCAACCTTAGAGGATTTCAATTCTTTTACCTCCAACCTTAATGTTTTGACTTTGGCCTTAGATTTCTTTAACAATTTGGTTAAACATGCGATAGCTCTATAACACTTATCTAACTCGGGAGAAATTACCTCTTCATCATCCGAAGATGATGAAGGCGCGGTTGAGGAGTCACTTGATTCATCACTCTCCTCCTTTGACTCTTGTAGTGCCACTAGAGCCACGTGACAGTGGATGTCCTCCTCCTCCTTGTCAATCTTCTTCTTCCTTTTGTTTCCTGCCACAAAAGCAAACCCTTTCTCCTTGGGGCCTTGGTTAGAGATCTCATGTAGCTCCATCTCACAAAATAAGTCCTCTAACTTGACAAAAGATAAGTCCTTGGAAACCTTGTAAGCATCTACCATGGATGACCACAAGGCATTCCTAGGAAATGATTTGAGAACATACCTAATAAGATCTCGGTTCTCTACCTTCTCATTTATGGAGTGTAGACCATTGAAGATTTCTTTGAATTTACTATGAAGCATACTTACAGTGTCACTTTCTCCCATTGTCAAATTCTGTAGTTGACTGAGAAGGAGGTCCCTCTTGGCTATCCTTGAGTCCCGGGTGCCCTCATGAAGCTCAATGAGCTTATTCCAAAGGTCTTGGGCTGAGGTGAACGGGCTAACCTTGATTAGTTGATCCTTGGTCATCCCGCATTGCAAGGTCACCACAGCTTTCGCATCAGCTTCTCCCTTGCGAACTTGCTCAGCCGACCATTTTGATAAATCCAACTATTTTCCTTCATTATCCTTTGGAAGAGCAAAACCCTCCTTGATAGCAAACCAAGTGTGGATGATCATCTTCAAGTAAAACTCCATCTTCGATCTCCAATATGGAAAATCTGTGCCATCGAAGAGTGGAGGTCGGTTTGTGCTAAGTCCTTCTCTCGTTGCCATCCTTGTTGTAAGCTCTCGGTTGTTAATCCGTAAACAGAGCACCAAGCTCTGATACCACTTGTTGGGAACGAGATTGCTAGAGAGGGGGGGTGAATCTAGTCGATCTCTTGGACATAGACAAAACTTGCTCTTTGAGATCTTTCTCTGCACTTAAGTTAGTAGCAACGGAAACAAAACATATGCAGAGAAACAATCTTATCAGAAATGCAGAAACAAAGAATACAAACCAAAGATCGCTAACAAGGATCATTTACAAGGTTCGGGGATAACTTGCCCCTACTCCTTGGCGTGCCCGTAAGGTGGGCGATCCCTTGATCATCGGCAGATCAAGCCCCGGTGAACACCGGATATCAAGCGCCTCCTTCTCGGTGGAGTAACCTCTCCACAAGCTGTCTCAGTAGATGAATACAAGATTAAGCACACGAGACACTCGAGAAGGGAAGCTCACAAAGCTCTCACAGGAATACAACAAAATCGCTCAAGAACAAAGCAACAGAGAGCATGAACACAGCCCAGCAACAACTTCCCAAGTTTTCTGTCTGTCTCACCTCGTCTCCTCTGCCTCAGCTTCATCACTTAAGCTCTGCTCACCATCACAAGCATCATCAGCATCCACTGAGCCAGCCTGAACCCACTGACCTCCCTGAGCACTCAGTCCACTGAAGACTCCCTCTCCAGCTGAGCCTCCATCAGTCGCCAGCTGCGTTAGTTGCCCGTTGAAACCTGAGAATGAGAAACAGCCAAACCTGCTCAACGGAAAGCCTCCCATTGACCCTCCTTGAGTGTTTGAATCACCTGCTATCACCTGCACACTCCAACAGAGGCTTAGCGATGCATATCAAAATATATCAGCAATGTATCAGAGAATCGGCAGTGACAACAGACGCGATCAGAGCTTCTGACAGCGTATTTGAATTAAAGTGATCGGTCACTTGACCGATCAGAGAGCCTCCTGATCGGTCACCAGACCGATCAGAATGGTTCCAGACCGATCAGGCTCCGTCCTGATCGATCCCCAACGCTCAATCAGAGATCACGATTTCTTTGAGATTCTCCTGGACCGATCATCAGACCGATCCCAGGTCGTGGATCGTTCACCTGACCGATCCACCCTTATATTTGGCGATTTCTGAGTTTCGCAGGCTAAGCCTTCTGATCGGTCAACTGACCGATCAGGGTGTCATCTGATCGGTCAGCAGTCCGATCAGGTCATCACTAGACCGATCAGGAACCGTCCTGATCGATCTTAGTGAGAAGCCCGCAAAGCTGGATCGTTCACCAAAACGATCTACACAGTGATCCTGATCGGTCATCAGACCGATCAGGAGCAGTTCAGCAAGGGAACTCAACCTCACTGCTCGCTCCCTGATCGGCCACCAGACCGATCAGGAGCCAGTCAATGGGTGAAATGCATACTCCCTGATCGGTCACCAGATCGATCAGGAGCAGCACAGTAGGTTCCCAACCTCACTATGTGCTCCCTGATCGGTCGCCCGACCGATCAGTCATCTCTGGATCGGTCACCCGACCGATCCACGAAGGAGCAGCGTGCCAAAATCCCTGATCGATCACCAGACCGATCCAGGGACTCAAACTCAGCCCTCCAAGCTAAGTTTCCATCCACCTTAGCCCTCCAAGCTAAGGATTTTCCATCTAACTCTCCAAGTTGGAAATTTGCACCTAACCCTCCAAGTTAGGACTTTTCACCTAGCTCTCCAAGCTAGGACTTTTCACCTAGCCCTCCAAGCTAGGACTTTTCACCCAACCCTTCCGAGTTAGAAACTCATCCAACCTAGCCCTCCAAGCTAGGCACCTGACCCTCTAAGCCAGGACTTTTTCACCTAATCCTCCAGGATGGGAATTTGCACCTAACCCTCCAAGTTAGGACTTTTCACCTAGCCCTCCAAGCTAGGACTTTTCACCCAACCCTTCCGAATTAGGACTTTTCCAACACCTGGCTTCACTCACCAGGACCCGGCTTCACTCACCAGGACCCGGCTTCACTCACCGGGATTTCCATCACCCGGCTTCACTCACCAGGACCCGGCTTCACTCACTGGGATTTCATGCCCAGTCCCCGACCAGGACTTTAACCCAAATTCGCTCAACCAAACTTAAATCATTGTCAAATACCAAAACCACAACCGGGCCATACTGCATCAATACTAGAGGTTGTAAATCAGTTTATGAAAGAATCTGCTAATGGTTCTACAACAAATTATAAACGTGAACTTGATTTCTATAAGACATAGAAGAAAAATGACTCTACTACTAAGAGTATATTGATTAGTTCAATGATAGATAACATGGTCTATGAGTATGAGTCATATCCATCGACTCATGATATCTAGGTTGCCCTGAGAGATTAAGTTTTGTCGGCTGACAATTAAGTTTGACAGTTACAAAAAGCACCCAAATGTTACCATGCCCCAACATTTAACGAAAATAGCCAATATGATTCGGGAGTTCAGGCAGTAATTCGTTCTCTTCTTGATTTTTGAGAGAAGATAAAACAAAATCTGATTCACAAATAAAGCATCAAGACATCTGCTCATGTCTCACGCTATGTTGAATTGAAGGTGGAGAGAATAGAATTCGCAAGGATTTTTACACAAGCTTTTGTAGCTAAAGGTTATGTTCGTTCATCCGGATCTAAGAATAAGAGGAATTAGTTCTAGAAGAAAAAGGAAAAGGGAAAAAAAGCTATAAATAATACTGCTAGGCTAGGCCCTAATATGAAGAAATACATGGGGAAGAAGCTTGGACAAAAACCTAAAAGAAAGTTAACTTGCTATAACTATGGCAAAAATGACTAGTTTACTCGGGAATGTACTGAGCTGAAAAAAGTAAATCTATATTTATCTTTTATTCATGAGCATTATATTGCTAATACAATATTGTTAGCTGATTTTTATCCTTTTATGGATTATAAATTTAGAAGTAACAAACGATATATCTCATCTGCGAGCTACATTCATGGAGTACTATCGACTACCAGCTGGTAATAAATAGATATATGTGAGAAATAATGCAAGGATTGAAGTCAAAGGAATTGACACTTGCAAACTTAACCTATGTGGTGGACGTATTTTGTTTCTACATTATGTCCTTTATGCTCCTGAGATTCAACGGAATTTGATTTCTTTTACATGTCTTCTCAATTTGGATTATTGTATGCAACTTTTACAATCGATGATGGAACTTCGTACTAACTCTATGTTAATATGATATGGTTGTGTAAGAAATAGTTTCATGGTTCTTGATGTAGAATCAAATATTAATTATCGACTTAATGGTTATTTTTTAAACATTGCACTTATTAATGATGTTGATATTAATGGTGAAGTTTGACATGCTATATTAGGATATATCGGACAAGAACTAATGAATAGATTAGCTAAAGAGGATCTATTAAGTGCTCATACTAAGATTAACTTGTCTATATATGAGAAAAAGAACTAGGAAACCATTTGGTAATGCTATTAGAGCTGAATCACCATTGTAATTAATTCATTCGGATATTTGTGGTCTGATGAATATGAAGGTTAGACATGGAGATTCCTATTTCATTATATTTAATGATGACTTCACACATTTTAGTCGTGTATATTTGATTTCTCTTAAATATAAAACATTAGATTGCGTCAAATATTATTTGAATGTATTTGAGAATCAATTGGATGATGAGGTTAAAACATTAAGCACTGATCATGGAGGCAAATATTTGTCTGATTAGTTCCAGATAATGTAATATAATGATAAAGAGATTATTAGACAACTAACAATTCTAGGAATTAATGGGATTGCTGAAAGAAT
Organism: Boesenbergia rotunda; assembly: GCA_024364735.1. Taxonomy (NCBI): domain Eukaryota; kingdom Viridiplantae; phylum Streptophyta; class Magnoliopsida; order Zingiberales; family Zingiberaceae; genus Boesenbergia; species Boesenbergia rotunda. The sequence continues at coordinate 37,742 of JAGFNQ010004755.1, read as the reverse complement.
AAATTGAACTCTTCGATCTATGGTTAGATCTAGATGATTCAAGTTAATTAGTTGATTTCTTATTGAGGAGATGTATTATTACCAATAACTTATATCCTTAACCGAGTGTCTTTTAAATCTGTTTCATCTACTCCATATGAACGTTGGATAGGTAGAAAACTAAATTTGAGTAACTTGAGACTTTAGGGGTCAACTGCTTATGTGTTGGTTTCGTTTCGGAACGAATTCCTCTCTATGTCCCCGGATTAAAATTTTAATGATTAGAGCTAATCCGGATGGAAAGCAAACTTTCTGAGCGACGTTTTTCATCATCGTGCCATTCGATTAAGTGATCTCTTGAACAAACTTGTTGTTCAAGCAATCTAACTCCTTTTGTCGAATAGTCATCGAATAGATGATGATTGGATCGCCTGTTCTTGTATTTATCTTCGGGGTCCATGGATATAAGCAATACAATTAATACAAGCATGAAAATAAAGGATTATACCTCTTGTTTTACCACTTGATCTTCTATCATATTCTTATCCTCTTCTTGGACGTCGTGTGGGCGACGGTCTTCCAAGAAACGAAGCCACCAAAAGCCTCCTTCTTCTTCTCCTTGCTTGCGCCAACCACCTTCTCTCCTTTCTTGTTGCCGCCGGCCAAAAGAAGAAAAAGAGATCTTCTTTTGCTTGCCCTAGCTGCACGCCTAAGATGGAGAAGAAGAGAAGCAAAGGAAGAAGAAGAAGAGAAAGAACTCTCTACTTCACACCAAACCCTAGCCGACCCGCACGCCTAAGATGGAGAAGAAGAGAAGCAAAGGAAGAAGAAGAAGAAGAAGGGAAAGAACTCTCTCCTTCACACCAAACCCTAGCCGACCCGCACGCCTAAGATGGAGAAGAAGAGAATCAAAGGAAGAAGAAGAAGAGAAAGATCTCTCTCCTTCACACCAAACCCTAGCCAACCACCCTCCTTCTCCTCTTCTTGTTTGCGGCGCCAAACACCAAAGGAGAAGGTCTCCTTCTATTTGTTGCCACCGGCCACTCCTCCTTGCTTCAAGGCACCGCACGCCCAAGGGATGGAAGAAGAGAAAGAAAAAGAGAAGAGAAGAGAAAGAGCTTCCTTCTCCCTAAACCCGCTGACCCTTCTTCCTTCTTTCCCACCGGAGCCACAACCCCTAGGAGAGAGAGGAGAGAATAGAGAGGCTTAGGTTAATTATTATGACTTTGGTTTCAGGACTCATGAGGTATATATAGGGTACAATAGGGACCATGAGGAGAAGTTGGTTTTGGTCTCCTAACGGATCCTAAATCCGACCTGTTCATGATAATCCGCTCCACTAATAGGTTATCATTGAACTACCGCACCAACCCCATAATTAAATATGGGCTCCACCGTATTATGTGTACATAATCTCCCTGTATTTAAGATATCGCATGTCCATTAATTAATTAAATTACTGACAATTTAATTAATTAATATCTAACTCCATGAGTAGTACCATTGAACCTTATTATCATGTCGGACCAAGTCCACCTGCAGGATTTACATGATAAACTTTATGAGTTTCTCAAGGGGACATCATTATCCTAAATAATTAGGACACGGTTTCCTTCTATAATCAATGACACACCATGTAAATAATATTATTTCTCAATTTACCAAGCCTATTGATTTAATGAATAAATCTCGCCCATTGATAAATTAAAAAACTAAATATTAAGTTCATGTGTTCGTTATTATATCGGGATTAAGAGCATGTACATCATAATAACTAAGATCTGATTCGATTATATAGTCAGTATAAATCGAATCACCTCCAATCGGTCCTTCTCAATACACACAAAGTGTACTAGTGTAATTCTATAGTCAAGATAGACTAATATCAAATTACACTATAGTCATTCCAATGGTTTGTCCAAACCCATCTCGGTTGTGAGCCGCTACATATACTTTATAAGGAACTGATAATATGATCTTCTGTGTGGCACCACACAATATGTTATCTACAATGTAAAGTAAAGGATAATAACATATATAACAAATATAAAATTCAAATACATGACCATGTGATTCTTATTCCAAAATAGATGTTCATACAAAAGCTAGGCTTTTAGTATATATCCTAACATTATGTTCATAATAAGACTCATAAAAATGAAAAATTAGGACCTAGGGATAAAAGTGTATTTTTATAAGGTATTTTGATACCTCCAAATGTTATGTTTTCATTGATGAGCAACAAGATAGAACCATCTCGGAAATAGAATCGAGAGATACTACTTTTTCGAAATCTAATTCCCAACTAAATGTGAAGTTGATAAAACTATTCCTCTATTACTTTATCAGCAAATTAGGTATCACAAGGGATGCCTAAATCTAGTCAACCTAGTGGGAGTGATTTGCTAATAAATAAGTTGATTTCTCAACAATCCAACCTACGAAGAAATAGTCATCAAATTATTATTTGGAGAAGATTTGACATAGAGAATGAGGTATTTATAATTCTCTCAGTTAATGATGGGGAATCTCGAACGGTTGAGAAAACATTGAGATGCTTAGTTAGAGGAAAAATAAATACTGCAATGGATGAAGAAATGAAATCTATGAAAAAGAATCAAATTTGGGAATTAGTCGATCTTCCTCCAGGCCAAAAGATTATTTAGAATAAGTGGATTCTTAAAATAAATAGGGAAGAGGATGTATCAATACAAACATTGTCTAGTTACAAAAGGATATACCCATCAAGAGGGTATTAATTTTGAAGATACGTTTTCTCCTGTTGTGAAGTTGATGTCAAATCGTGTCATTTTAGCTATTGTAGCATATTTTGAATTGGAATTACGATGCAAAATCAACTTTCCTTAATGGTAATCTTAACGAGAAAATCTATATAGCACAACCATAAGGTTACATTGTTGAAGGCCAAGAGAATAAAGTATGTAGACTTAAAAAGTCTATATATGACCTAAAACAAGCGTTGAGATTTAATGCAATCATTTTATCTTATGGTTTCAAAATTATCAATGAGAATCATTGGAAAAGAAAAAGGAAAGTTTATCATCTTATCATTATATGTTAATAATATGCTAATAGCTGGAAGTGACATAAAGTTTATGATAGAAGTTAAATCATGATTTTCATCACAATTTGATATAATAGATATAGGAGAAGCTGACTATATCTTAAGAGTAAAGATCATAAGTGATTGATAAAAAAAGTCATAGATTTGTCTCAAGAGGCTTATGTCACTAAGATACTGCAATACTTCAATATGTCAAATTACAATATTGAACAAACACCTATAGAGAAAGATACTATTTATTGGTGCAACTAATACAAATAATCAAACTCAGATTTTGATACATGATAAATGGTTAAAGTTAGATTATGTGTGATTTAATGTATTTATCAAGCGTGCAAGATTGGAAGACTTGATAGGTCTAGAGAACTTGACACCAGGATGAAGTCCAATTAGGTCTAGAAGACCTGATAATTGACAGAAAGCCTAGATAGGTCAATAAAGGACCTCATATCTAACAGAAAGACCAGCTGCGTCAGCAAGACCCGATAATTAGTTGAAGTCCAGATGAAGAATCTGGTAGGAAATCCTGGTGGGTCAAGAGATTGAAGTCAAGTAAGTCTGCAAATGACAAGTGGAGATAAGCAATGGAGGAGAGAGATCTAGTGAGGATGAGTCTCAGTAGGACTATAGATGTTGGTCCAACTTAGATTCATTTTGAAAATCTAGGTTGAGATTAAGAATAGATCTTGATCTTGATAAGACAGGATCTAACTCATAATACAAATTGTTCGTGCATATATTTTTCTAACTCTGTGATGTAAAGACATATGTAGATCTTTGAATTCTGCATGTGTGGCCACCGATAGAGGCTGATTCTAAGTCCGAAGTCAAAAGTTTGACTTTCAAAAGATTATAATGTTGAACAATAGATTGGATGCACCTCGGGATGATTGGAGGCGCCTTGGGACCTTTGAAAGCACCTCGGGTAGTTGGAGGCGCCCTGGATCAGAAAAATTATCAACATCAGATTGGATAAGCTTTATTGGAGGTGTCCCCAATGTTGATGCAGTCTGGCCCTAATTGTTGTTTTGGTGTTGACAACGATTTTAGTTTAGGTTGCTGATGATGATGATTATGATTAAGTCCTGATCAGGGATTAGGCATGATATGGAGGATTCTAGCCTGGAGGGCTAGGTATTGGAAAAATCCTAACTTGGAGGGTTAGGTGTGAGAAATCCTAGCTTGGAGGGCTAGGTGTTGGAAAAGTCCTAATTCGGAAAGGTTGGGTGAAAAGTCCTAGCTTGGAGGGCTAGGTGAAAAGTCCTAACTTAGAGAGTTAGGTGCAAATTCCCATCCTGGAGAATTAGGTGAAAAAGTCCTGGCTTGGAGGGTCAGGTGCCTAGCTTGGAGGGCTAGGTTGGATGAAGTTCTAACTCGGAAGGGTTGGGTGAAAAGTCCTAGCTTGGAGGGCTAGGTGAAAAGTCCTAACTTGGAGGGTTAGGTGCAAATTCCAACTTGGAGGGTTAGATGGAAAATCCTTAGCTTGGAGGGCTAAGGTGGATGGAAACTTAGCTTGGAGGCTGAGTTTGAGTCCCTGGATCGGTCTGGTGACCGATCAGGGATTTTGGCACGCTGCTCCTTCGTGGATCGGTCAGGTGACCGATCCAGCGATGACTGATCGGTCGGGTGACCGATCAGGGAGCACACAGTGAGGTTGGGAACCTACTGTGCTGCTCCTGATCGATCTGGTGACCGATCAGGGAGTATGCGTTTCACCCATTGACTGGCTCCTGATCGGTCTGGTGACCGATCAGGGAGCGAGCAGTGAGGTTGAGTTCACTTGCTGAACAGCTCCTGATCGGTCTGATGACCGATCAGGATCACTGTGCAGATCGTTCTGGTGAACGATCCAACTTCGCGGGCTCCTCACTAAGATCGATCAGGACGGTTCCTGATCGATCAGGTGATGACCTGATCGGACTGCTGACCGATCAGGTGACACCCTGATCGGTCAGTTGACCGATCAGGAGGGTTAGCCTGCGAAACTCAGAAATTGCCTCATATAAGGGTGGATCGGTCCGGTGAACGATCCACGACCTGGGATCGGTCTGGTGATCGGTCCAGGAGAATCTCAAAGAAATCGCAATTTCTGATTGAGCGTTGGGGATCGATCAGGAACGGAGCCTGATCAGTCTGGAACCAGCCTGATCGGTCTGGTGACCGATCAGGAGGCTCTCTGATCGGTCAGGTGACCGATCACTTTAATTCAAACTGCACTGTCAGACGCTCTGATCGCGTCTGAACACAACCGATTCGCTGCCACTTTTCTCTGATATTTGATATGCTGGTTGATTTGCTGCTCTAATACTCTGATTGAGTTTCAGGTGACAGGGGAGGATACAAACACTCAAGGAGAAGTCAAAGAGAGCTTTCCTTGGAGCAGGTTTGTCCCTTTCTCCACACAGGTTGCAACGGCTGGATGCAGGACTGAGGCTGCTGACTGAAGCTTGGCTGAGGGAGCTCAGGAAGTTCAGTTAGGGTTCAGTGTAGCTGGCGCGTTGGCAGTGAGGCAGCTGTAGGCTGCTGGAGATGAGATCATCTGTCGCTTGGCGGAGAAACAAAAAGGAACGAGAGAAGTAGAGTTCATCAGTTCTTCAGTTTTGTGTGCTCTTGAGTTCCTGTGTTTTCTTCTCAGCTTTACATCAAGCTTGCTGTTCTTGGAGTTCTTCATTCATTCTGAGCAAGCTATTGAGAAGCAACCATCGTTTACTTGAGCGCTTGAAGGAGAAAACAAGAGGCTTGGAGTCCGACAGTGGGAAGACACGGAGAAGGGTTCTTGCGTGAGATCGCCACTGGGTGGAGCTCAGGGAAGCTTGCTGTGTTTTTGTCCTTGCTAAGTGTTTGAGTAAGATCCTTCTTATTGTTTCATTGTGCTCATTCTATATTATTGTTTGAAACAAACTGTGGGGAGGTTTCTCCACCGAGAAGGAGGTTGTTTCATATCCGGTGATCACCGGGGCTTGATCTGCCGACGATCAAGGGATCGCCCACCTTAAGGGCACGCCAAGGAGTAGGGGCAAGTTATCCCCGAACCTTGTAAAATCTCCTTGTTAGCGATCTTGCTAATCTTGCTAGTTAGGTTTTGTTTCTTAGTTTCTGCAAGTTTTGTTTTCCCATACTTCCGCTGTGCTATTACTAACTTCAAGTGCAGAAATTTGATAACTCTTCCAAGAGGAAGTGATTGGCTATATTCACCCCCCCCTCTCTAGCCATCTCGTTCCCAACAAGTGGTATCAGAGCAAGGGGCTCTATACACGGCTTAACAACCGAGAGTTCTCAACAAGATGGCTTTGAGAGAAGGCTTCTCCACTACCCGACCTCCATTCTTTGATGGCGCCGACTTCCAATATTGGAGATCAAAAATGGAATACTATTTGAAGATGGATATCCATACATGGTTCGCGGTGAAGGAGGGATTCATCCCTCCTAAGGATGATGAAGGCAAGGAACTCGAATCTTCACGGTGGACTGCCGAACAAACAAGGAAGAGTGAAGCCGACGCGAAGGCGGTTGTCACTCTACAATGTGGCATGAACAAAGACCAACTCATCAAGGTTGGTCCCTTCACAAGTGCAAAAGACTTGTGGAACAAACTCATAGAGCTCCATGAAGGCACCCGAGACTCGAGGATTGCAAAGAGGGACTTGTTCCTCAATCAACTTCAAAATCTCTCCATGAAGGAGAATGAGTCGGTAAGTGAGCTCCATAGCCGATTCAAGGAAGTCCTTAATGGACTTTATTCAATTGATGAAAAGGTCGAGAATCGCGACCTTGTGAGGTATGTCTTGAAAGCATTTCCAAGGAATGCTTTGTGGTCATCCATGGTCGATTCCTACAAAGTATCCAAGGATTTATCTATTGTAAAGATAGATGATTTATTTTGTGAAATGGAATTGCATGAGATGGCTAACAAAGGCCCCAAGGAGAAGGGGATTGCCTTAGTTGCAGGGGACCGGATCAACAAGAAGAAGAAGGAGAAGGATCTGTCATCATCTTCATCCTCTTCCGAATCCGAGTCAAACTCGGAGGGAGATGGCAGTGGCTCCTCTTCATCTGAAATGGCAAACTTCGTGCGGAGGATGATGCGAAGAGACCGACGTTTCAAAAGGAGAGGTAACACTAGTGAATTCAAGCTTGATAAGAATAATGCATCTTGCTTTGAGTGTGGTAGGAAAGGGCATTTCAAGAATGAATGTCCGAAGCTTAAGAAGGAGGAGAAACCCAAAAGAAAAGAAGAGAAATCCAAGAAGAAGAAGAAAGCTTTGAAGGCTTCTTGGGATGAGTCATCCTCTAGTTCATCCGATGATGAGAAGGAGGAGAAGAGCACAAGGCAAGTGGCACTCATGGCTCTTGGAGAGGAGAGCAGTGAAGAATCTTCAAGCTCCTCAAACGCGGCTTCATCATCTTCGGATGATGAAGAGGTAACTTCTCCCGAGCTTGAAAAATGTTATAGAGCAATTGCATGTTTAACTAGTATGCTTAAGAAATCCAAAAACAAAGTTAAAGCATTGCAATTAGAAATTGATCAATTGAAAGCTTCTAGGGATGATAACATTGATGATTTGCATGTTGAATTACTAGAAGATGAAATTAAATCTTTGAAACATGAGATCGTAAGCTTGAAATCCTCTAAGGTTGAGGAAATCAGTGATTTGCATGATAGTGAGTTAGTGGAGGAAAATCAATCATGGAAGAGTGAAGTTGAGAAACTCAAGAATATACTTGGGAAATTCTCAAATAGCTCTAAGACCCTAGATATGATTTTAAATGCCCAAACAGCGGTTTACAATAGAGCCGGTATTGGTTACCGCCCTAAGGAACCCTCATTTGTATCTCTCATGTCTAGGACTGACATGAGACAATCTAGGACACCCAAAATCCAAAAGAAAGTTGTCAAGGCATGGGTACCAAAGTCATGCTTAGTTGATGCTTTAGGTCCCAAGGTTTGTGTACCTAAGACTTCTATTTTTCGAATTGTGTAGGTTATGATTGAGGGGGAGAATCTATCAACTTGGTTCGTTGATAGTGGATGCTCCAAACACATGACCGGGGATAGATCATTGTTTACCACATTTCACAAGAAGAGTAGAGGTAATGTATCATTTGGTAACAATGGTAGCCTTAAGGTCATAGGAATAGGAGACATTCAAATATCCGAATGTCTTAGAATCTCAAATGTCCTTCTAGTCAAGGGGATGAAGTTTAATCTCCTAAGTGTCAGTCAATTGTGTGACACGGGTTACACAATTGACTTCCAACCAAGTCAATGTCTAGTTAGACAAAATGACACCTTGGACACGGTACTAGTAGGAGCAAGAGTAGACAATATTTATCAAGTTTCACTTAAAAGTGCTACTAATGCTTTTGCTAAGTGTTTCATGTCAAAAGAAGAAGAGTCCACTCTTTGGCACCGGAGACTAGCACATGTGAACATGAAGAACATCCGGAAGTTGGCCAACAAGGGACTAGTTCGAGGCTTACCGAGCATCAAGTATGGAAAAGATAAATTATGTGATGCGTGTCAAATGGGTAAGCAAACAAAATCTGCACATAAAGGTAAAAGCGCTGTAAGTACTTCCGATGCATTAGACTTACTTCACATGGATCTATTTGATTGTAGCACTATCATATCATTGAATGGAAGTAGATATTGTTTTGTTATCATTGATGATTTCACTAGATATACATGGACTTTCTTTTTAAAACATAAGGACCAAACCTTAGATATTTTTATTTCTTTTTGTAGAAGAATTGAAAATGAGAAATCATCAACAATTAAGACAATAAGAAGTGATCATGGAGGTGAATTTCAAAACCAAAGGTTTCTAGAATTTTGTCAAGATAAGGGTTATAGACATGAGTTCTCTACTCCTAGAACACCACAACAAAATGGTGTTGTAGAGAGGAAGAACCGTGCACTTCAAGAGGCTGCACGAAGCATGCTTAATGAGTACTCACTCCCGAGTTACTTATGGGCTGAAGCTGTAAATACAGCTTGCTATGTGCAAAATCGAGTTCTCATCCATAGGTTTTTAGGAAAGACTCCCCATGAACTTTGGTTTGGGAAACCACCTACGGTTAAACACCTTAGGGTGTTTGGTTGTAAGGTGTTCATCCTAAACACCAAGGATCACCTTGGAAAGTTCACGGCAAAAGCTGATGAAGGGATACTAGTCGGGTACTCCCTCGTTAGTAAAGCCTACCGAGTCTACAACAAGAGAACTAGACTAGTTGAAGAGTCTTCTGATGTGGTTTTTGAGGAAATTCCAAAATCAATTGACCAATCAGAAAATGTAGGAGGAGCTCAACTTGAACTTAGGAGACTAAGTTTGAAAGAAACTCCAAATGTTGTTGATGGTGATGAGTCTGATGACGGTGAGCCTAGACAACTCATTGATCAGCCGGATCCTGAGGCTGAATTTGTGTCTAGTGAACCTGTTCAAGAAGCACCACCAACACCAAGGCAAACGAGACTAGCCTCTAGTCATCCCCAAGACCAAATTGTTGGAGACATCCATCAAGGGGTTAGGACTAGATCATTCTTCCGGAATGAGGCTAATGAAGTTGCTCTAATTTCCGAAATTGAACCTAGAAAAATTGATGAAGCATTAAATGATCCCGATTGGATTATCGCGATGCAAGATGAACTAGGTCAATTTGAGAGGAGTCAGGTTTGGGACTTAGTCCCTAGACCTAAGAAGACCACCATTATTGGGACCAAATGGGTCTTCAAAAACAAATTAAACCACAAGGGAGAAATCATTAGAAACAAGGCACGCTTGGTAGCCAAGGGCTACAGTCAAGTTGAAGGTCTTGATTATGATGAGACTTATGCTCCCGTGGCACGATTAGAGTCCATCCGATTGATGCTTGCATTTGCAGCACACCGTGGCTTCAAATTATTTCAAATGGACGTCAAATCGGCCTTCCTAAATGGTTTGATTAGGGAGGAGGTCTATGTCGAACAACCTCCGGGGTTTGAGAGTACCGAATATCCGAACCACGTGTTCAAGCTCAAAAAGGCACTCTATGGCCTTAAACAAGCACCCCGGGCTTGGTATGAGCGGTTGTCGACATTCTTGATTGGAAAGGGGTTCGTTAGGGGTCAAATAGACCCTACACTATTTCTACGAAGAGATGGTGACAATATATTTGTAGCCCAAGTATATGTCGATGACATAATTTGTGGCTCAAACAACAAGGGCTATTTACTTGAATTTATCGGACACATGGAGAGTGAGTTTGAAATGAGTCTAGTGGGAGAGTTGACTTTCTTCCTCGGACTTGAAATCAAGCAAACTCGCGATGGTATCCATGTGCACCAATCAAAGTATACACATGAAATGCTTCGAAAATTCAATATGAGTGATTCGAAAGAGGTAACCACTCCCATGGCTACAAACACAAGATTAGATAATGATGAGAGTGGTAAACCCGTTGATCTAACTCAATATCGAAGCATGATAGGTAGTTTGCTATACCTCACAGCTAGTCGACCAGATATACTATTTGCTGTAGGTATGTGCGCTAGGTATCAAGTCTGTGCCAAGGAATCTCACCTAATTGCTGTTAAGCGAATTTTGAGATATCTCAAGGGTACAATTGGTGTAGGTCTTTGGTATCCCCGTACCGAATCTTTTGATTTGATGGGCTATACGGATTCCGACTACGCTGGATGTAAGTTGGACCGGAAAAGCACTAGTGGGGGCTACCAATTCTTAGGATCATCCTTAGTAAGTTGGTCGAGTCGGAAGCAACATTGTGTTGCTCTTTCCACTACCGAGGCAGAATATATCGTCATGGGAGAGAGTATATCACAATTGTTGTGGATGATCCACACCTTAGAGGATTATGGATTGCGTTACAAGGGTGTGCAAGTGTTATGTGATAACATTAGCACAATTAACTTAACCAAGAATCCGGTCCATCATTCTAGGACAAAACATATTGAAGTAAGACACCACTTCATTAGAGATCATGTAGCTAGGGGGAACATCATACTCTCACATGTAGAGTCAAAGTCAAACCTAGCTGACATTTTCACTAAACCACTTCCCGAGAGTGAATTTAGTTTCCTAAGACGGGAATTGGGAATGTGTCGCGCTTCATGATTTTCAAATTGTATTCGAAACCCTTCATGATTATTTCAAATTGTTAGGGAACAATTGGGTAACTTTGGGAACATCTCACACGAACTATAAGGGTTACCAAAATGCTTTTGTTTGCTAGATATGGGGTGAGATGTTAGGTTCAACTCAATTTCTCAAAATGTCATTGCATCACTTGAGAAATTAAGTTGACGAGATAATAATCACGGTGGTGACCAAGTATGGGGAAAACCATTGCATAACATATGTGTATATGGCTCCATGATCATACTTGGACATTCCAATCAAGGCAACTTGATTGGAAACTTGAAGTTGGAGTGAAAACTTAGTTGAATTTGCTTGATTGATTATTGCTTGAGTTTGATTCCATTTAGATGGGTCAAAGTGTTTGATAAACCTATAAGGACTTTTGATTCTTGTTCAGAGATCAATTTTAGTCATAAAATCATGTACAAGTTCGACAAAGTCCATCACATCTCGTTTGGAAAATTCAGAAGTTCTGAAACTAAACATTTCAGTTTGTATCAGGAACCCTGATCGGTCACCGGACCGATCAGGCATAGGGCTAATCGGTCGCTGGACCGATCTGGATCCTTCCTGTGGTGTTCGGTCCACAGACCGATCAGGGAGGCTAGCCGTGATCTCCCGAAATCTGACTAAGTGTACTGAGCTAGCCTGGATTGGTCTCCGGACCGATCTGGCACATTTGACGATGTTGTATGACGATAGGGCTGTATGCCCTCTGACTTGGTTGTTGTGACCTTGAGTCACACGTA
>JAGFNQ010004755.1:0-25072 GCA_024364735.1 Boesenbergia rotunda | reverse complement strand
CTATCCATTCCCTCCTAACCCTCTCCAGTTCCTTCGATGGAGTGACTCCCGATTCCATCTACGAGTACTTCCTAGGCCACCCCAGCCAGGGGTTCTGGTGAGTGCACCCGTGACTTTCCCACGTTTCCTGCTCTTCGTCTCTCCCCTGTTGATTATGTGTTGTTTAAAATCATCACCAATTGTCTCCTTCCCACTACCTCAAAACATCTCGATGAGATTCGACCGTTCCACTGCTTGATGCTTTACGGTTGCATCAGCAGCTAGATTTTGACTCAGTGGCTTCGGTTTACTTCTCTATCATCGTACACAGTATGCCTTCATCCCAATCGGTCTATATGCATTCGGTCACATCATCACTGCCTGGCTGGGTCGGTTGCATCGATGTTTCATAGGGCCGTATTGTGCCCATGACCCGAGAGGACTGCCGTCTGGATCGTCACATGCTTGCTCAGTCCGGCATTGTTCTCGGGCCTCAGGGCTAAGGTGGAAGTCTCGCAGGCATGCAGGGGAGCCACCGAGAGCAGCCCGTGACCAGGGGGCACCAGCTACTACTGCCGATATGATGAGTGGGCTCCTGATCTACGCTGGCAAGTAGCGGAGATAGAGCACAAATTGCATATCTCTGAGCTCTAGCGACAGGAGGTCAGCTCCGAGTTCCAGTCTTTTGATCGCCGGTTTGATGTCCTGGCCTCTGATGTCTCTGAGATGAGCGCATTCCAGGACAGATGGTATGAAGAATGGTATCATTATACGTTTCCTGATGGTGCGTCCCCCAGTGGCCCTTCACCCAGGGATATCATATATATTGATGATTCTGATGATGATGTTGTATGACGTTAGGGCTGTATGCCCTGTGACTTGGTTGTTGTGACCTTGTGTCACATGTATTTTGCTACCTGTTTGGATGCTTTGACCTATCTGTTTTATCTGACATGCCTTCTACTTTGAGTATATTTATTGTTGATGCCATGTTGATTATGTCTTGCTACATTCATGCTTACATTGCCATGTCTACTTGATACTTATGAATATTACGGCATGGGTTTATATTTCATACTCATATGATGCATGTGACTGCTATGTCTTGCTACAATTTTTCACATGTGTTCGTATGATCATTCCACAAACTATCACATTTTTGATGAGTTGGGATACCTCTAGGATTGAGGGGGAGTTTATCTTAATCTTAACAGTCCCTCTTGCCCTTTTTCGGTGTTCGACAAAGGGGGAGAGTGTGGATTGGTTAAGTTTAGAATGACCATGTTGTAGGGGGAGGATCTGGATTCCCCTATGATTCCAAAGTTGAGAAAATTGATTGAGATCCCTAAACTTAAAATCGGATTGTCAAACAACAAAAAGGGGGAGATTGTTGATGCAGTCTGGCCCTGATTTTTGTTTTGGTGTTGACACCGATTTAAGTTTAGGTGGATGATTATTGATTATGATTAAGTCCTAATCGGGGATCAGACATGGTATGGAAAATCCTAGTCTGGAGGGCTAGGTGTTGGAAAATCCTAACCTGGAGGGTTAGGTGTTGAAAATCCTAGTCTGGAAGGCTAGGTGCTAGAAAATCCTAACCTGGAGGGTTAGGTGTTGAAAAGTCCAAGATTGGAGGGCTAGGTGTTGGAAAAGTCCTAATTCGGAAAGGTTGGGTGAAAAGTCCTAGCTTGGAGGGCTAGGTGAAAAGTCCTAACTTGGAGGGTTAGGTGCAAATTCCCATCCTGGAGAATTAGGTGAAAAAGTCCTGGCTTGGAAGGTCAGGTGCCTATCTTGGAGGGCTAGGTTGGATGAAGTTCTAACTCGGAAGGGTTGGGTGAAAAGTCCTAGCTTGGAGGGCTAGGTGAAAAGTCCTAGCTTGGAGGGCTAGGTGAAAAGTCCTAACTTGGAGGGTTAGGTGCAAATTCCCAACTTGGAGAGTTAGATAGAAAATCCTTAGCTTGGAGGGCTAAGGTGGATGGAAACTTAGCTTGGAGGGCTGAGTTTGAGTCCCTGGATCGGTCTGGTGATCGATCAGGGATTTTGGCACGCTGCTCCTTCGTGGATCGGTCGGGTGACCGATCCAGCGATGACTGATCGGTCGGGCGACCGATCAGGGAGCACACAGTGAGGTTGGGAACCTACTGTGTTGCTCCTGATCGATCTGGTGACCGATCAGGGAGTATGCGTTTCACCCATTGACTGGCTCCTGATCGGTCTGGTGACCGATCAGGGAGCGAGCAGTGAGGTTGAGTTCACTTGCTGAACTGCTCCTGAACGGTCTGGTGACCGATCAGGATCACTGTGCAGTTCGTTCTAGCGAACGATCCAGCGTCGCAGGTTCCTCACTATGATCGATCAGGCTCTAGCATGATCGGTCTGGTCATGATCTGATCGGTCTGGTGACCGATCAGGAGTCTGCCTGATCGGTCTGATGACCGATCAAGAGGCCTAGCCTGTGAAACTCAGAAATCGCCCAATATATGGGTGGATCGGTCCGATGAACGATCCACAACCTGGGATCGGTCCGGTGATCGATCCAGGAGAAGTCACAAAGAAATCTCGATTTCTGATTGAGCGTTGGGGACCGATCAGGACGGATCCTGATCGGTCTGGACCTAGCCTGATCGGTCTGGTGACCGATCAGGAGTCTCTCTGATCGGTCGGGTGACCGATCACTTTAATTCAAATTGCATTGTCAGACGCTCTGATCGCGTCTGAACACAACCGATCCGCTGCCACTTTCCTCTGATATTTGATATGCTGTTTGATTTGCTGCTCTAATACTCTGATTAAGTCTCAGGTGACAGGGGAGGATTTAAACACTCAAGGAGAAGTCAAAGAGAGCTTTCCTTGGAGCAGGTTTGTCCCTTTCTCCACACAGATTGCAACGGATGGATGCAGGACTGAAGCTGCTGACTGAAGCTTGGCTGAGGGAGGTCAGGAAGTTCAGTTAGGGTTCAGTGTAGCTGGCGCGTTGGCAGTGAGGCAGCTGTAGGCTACTGGAGAAGAGATCATCTGTTGCTTAGCGGAGAAACAAAAGGAACGAGAGTTGTAGTGTTCTGGATGAATTAAGTCTTGTGCTCTTGAGTTCCTGCGTTTTGAGTTCTCCACATCAAGCTTGCTGTTCTTGAGTTCTTCAATCATTCTGAGCAAGCTATTGAGAAGCAATCATCATACTTGAGCACTTGAAGGAGAAGACAAGAGGCTTGGAGTCCGATAGTGGGAAGACACGGAGAAGGGTTCTTGCGTGAGATCGCCACTGGGTGGAGCTCAGGGAAGCTTGCTGTGTTTTTGTCCTTGCTAAGTGTTTGAGTAAGATCCTTCTTGTTGTTTCTTTGTGCTCATTCTATATCATTGTTTGAAACACACTGTGGGGAGGTTTCTCCACCGAGAAGGAGGTTGCTTCATATCCGGTGATCACCGGGGCTTGATCTGCCGACGATCAAGGGATCGCCCACCTTAAGGGCACGCCAAGGAGTAGGGGCAAGTTATCCTCGAACCTTGTAAAATCTCCTTATTAGCGATCTTGCTAATCTTGCTAGTTAGGTTTTGGTTTTAGTTTCTGCAAGTTTTGTTTTCCCATACTTCCGCTGTGCTATTAATAACTTCAAGTGCAGAAATTTGATAACTCTTCTAAGGAGAAGTGATTGGCTATATTCACCCCCCCCCCTCTCTAGCCATCTCATTCCCAACACCTATATCCTTTTTAGAACCCAAACCCTCCCGATTTTAGCATAGTCAGGGTCGAGACGCTCGGACTATAGTAGCAATCTCGCCCTCCTCAGGACGAGCACATGTTGTATTGCCTGCATCCTTTTTATGGCGCAAACTCTCCTGACTTAGACATAGTTGGTGTCGAAATCCTCAAGTTGCGGTAGCAAAGTCGCCTTCCCTGGGGCGAGAATATGTTGTATTGCCTGCATCCTTTTTAGGACCCAAACTCCTCCAATTCGGTCATAGTCGGGGTTGAGACCCTCAGGCCACAGTAGCAACCTCACCCTCCCGGGGTGAGCACATGCAGTATCATTTGCGTCCTTTTTAGAGCCCAAACTCCATCGACTTAGACATAGTCGGGGTCGTGATTCCCCGGGGTACGATAGCAACCTTGCGCTCCCCTAGGCAAGCATATGTCGTACCGTCTGCGTCCTTTTCAAGGCTCAAACTCCCCGACTCAGACATAGTTGGGGTTGAGAACCTCCGGCTATGGTAACAACCTCGCCCTCCCCAGGGCGAACACATGTCGTATTACCTACATCCTTTTCAGGACCCGAACTCCCCCCACTGGGGCATAGTCGGGGGTCGAGACCCATGTGCTGTGGTAGCAACCTTGCCTTCCTCGGGATGAGCACATGTTGTATGGCCTGCATCCTTTTTAGTGCCCAAACTCTCCTGATTCGGGCATAGTCGAGATTGAGACCCTCAGGCTACAGTAGCAACCTCGTCCTCCACAGGGCGAGCACATGCCATATCACATGCGTCTATTTCAGGGATTAAACTTTCCTGACTTAGGTATAGTCGAGATTGATACCCTCGGACTATGGTAGCAACATCACCCTCCCCAAGGTAAGTACATGTCATATCGCCTACATCCTTTTTAGTGTCGAACTCCCCTGACTCAGGCATAGTCGGGGTCTAGACCCTCGAGCTGTGGTAGCAACATCGCCCTCCCTAGGGTGAGCGCATATTGTATCACCTATATACTTTTCAGGACCTGAACTCCCCTGACTCAGCATAGTCAAGGTCGAGACCCTCGGGTTGCGATAACAACCTCGCCCTTCCCAGAGTGAGCATATATTGTATCACCTATGTCTTTTTTAGGGTCTAAACTCCCTTGTCTCTGGTATAATCAGGGTCGAGACCCTCAGGTTGTGATAGCAATCTTGCTCTCCTTGGGGTGAGCACATGTCGTATCACTTGAGCCCGAACTCTCCCAACTCGGACATAGTCGGGGTCAAAATACTTAGGCTGCGGTAGCAATCTCACCCTCCTTGGGCCCGAGCACTTGACATATCGCCTATGTTTTTTTAGGCCCAAACTCCCTACTCGGGCATAGTCGGGGTCGAGACCTTCAGGTTGTGGTAACCCGAAATCCTTCGGCCCTTCGAAAGTTAACAAGCTAGGCAAAAAGGGAGGAATACAAGCAAACTTGCTCCTGGAGGAACTGACGTGTTAGTACAAAATTGCCCAAGATTCTATATAGCACTGTAGAGAGATGACAAGACTAGAGAAACTGTTCATCACTTAACCAAAAGGGAAATTTATAGCATAAGCAAAGTAAAAAAAAACTAAAAATCCGCTACATCCTCATCTAGGAGGGCATTAGCGATATGGGTAAGGGAGATCTTCAGCTGCGGCTGGTCAGTTGGGAGAAGACCCGCCTTCGTTAGTTATCGCAGAATACCCGTCACACCGTGCTCCACCATTTGGAGAAGATTAACACTGACCAAGTTGTAGAACTCCTCGGAGGAAAGGAATTCTTTTTTCTTGGCCTCCTAGCGACCTTCCTCCCCGACTCGATATTCTTGGAGTTCCGTTGCTATGACACCCAACTACCTTTGCCGAGCATCCAGGGCAGCTAGTAGCTCTGTGATAGAAGACTGCAGGACCTCCACCTCCGCTTGAGCCATCTCCACCTCATGATAAAGGAACTCTAGCTCGGCCAACTAAGCCTCAAACCTAGCCCAAGTCAAGTCGGCCTCCTCGCAAGCTGAACAGAGCTTCTCCTCCAAGGTGGCCAGAGTTTCCTCTGACCCCTCACAAACGATTTCAAATCTTAGAGTCGACTCTCTGACATCAGGTGAAAGGACTCAGCCGCCTCCCGAGTAGCTCCCAACTCTACCTCCAAGAGTTGGGCCCTCTTTCCAGCCACCTCCAACTCCGTCCTGGCGACCTCTAGATCTACCTTTGAGATGGTGCATCTTCGCTGCTACTACTCCACCTCCACTTCTAGCCGCTTTACCCTCTTGTGTTTCTTCTTGTTTCTTGACTCCAAGGCCTTGGCCTCTAACTCATCGATCTAGTTATGCCTCTGATTCAAATCATACTTGTCTCGGAGGAAGTTCATCATGTTGTCGGTTGCCAACTTCTTCAACATTGCAATCTCGGCTATGTTGGAGACCGAATCTTCGAACAGGGCTGAGAGTCGGGGCACTCGAATCTTGAGGGAATTGATATCTACCTGAGTAGCAAATAGCTGGGCAGAGAGGTTGGTGACCTACTCCTGTAGCTCCCTTCGGCCCTTAGTTGCCCTGGGGCTATGGTACAATGGAAGGATGACTAGTTGTCATCCCAGATATCCGCGGTTCGATCCTCAGCTATGGTGTATTTTGTAAGAATTTTTCCTCCAAATAGGGTGCGAACCTTGAGATGCTTGGCTTCTGGACCACTCGCCGTGAGCACTTCCTGATTTATCATGGCGATCGGTCGGAAACATCCTGTTGAGGCAATCAGCCCTTAAATGATTGGAAGATCATGGTTTTGATGTGTGTGTGTGAATATGTTTAAGGTTAGAGTGTTATGTTGTGTTTGATGTGTGTGAATGAGTTTGCAGGACTTGGAGAATCACACATGATGGATATATCCGAGGGACGGGAGCCGAGGGAGGAGAGCTCCAAGGGCAAGCTGGGAAGTGGACTTCAAGGGCACACGTGAAGGGTGGCATGGAGGCAAGCCAAGGGAAGGCTTGCGTGCGCATCCGAGGGACGATAGCCAGAGGAAGAGGACTTCAAGAGGCAAGCCAATGGAGCAGACCTGAAGGCACACGTGAAGGAGAAGGTCCGGAATGACTGGAACTAGGCTGAGAGGCAGGGCCAGTCGACTGCCAAAACTCATAGAGAGTTTTCGGCCTCGGACCAGTCGACTGCCTTGGGGCAGTCGACTGGTATACCCCAAAAACTAGCCGTTGGCTAGCAATTAATGCTAGACCAGTCGACTGCCCTTGGGGCAGTCGACTGGTGCGGGGCTGGACAGACTGCGAGTTTGTCATGTTCGCCTATAAAATGAGCACCTTTTTTGCACGTGTACGGTATGATTTCGTACATTGTCGAAGTGCTGCTCGTCTGAAGAGTGTTTTCTACTTCCTCTCACATTCTACTTCATTCTGAAAAAAGGAAGATCATGACTGTAAAGGTTTCTCCACCTGAAGGAGGTTTTCATAGTGAAAGTGGTGCTCGCGGCGTGGATCCTTGGATTAGTCACCCATCTGGGTGGATACCAAGTAACTCCTTTTTGTTAGCATTGTACTCTGTTTCTTTTGCATATTATTGTTCCGCTGCGCTAACGAAAATTGTAGAGATCAAAATCGAAAACGTGTCATTCACCCCCCCTCCTCTGCACGCCAAGACGATCCATCAGTTGGTATCAGAGCCGGTTCGTTTCGGAAGAACTAACCGTCAACCGGAGCAAGTATAATGGCGTTTCAAGAGGGATACTCCACTGCACGACCACCCTTCTTCGACGGGAACGACTTCGCTTACTGGAAAGGTAAGATGCAATACTACCTTATGAACGATATTGAAAACTAGATTAGTGTTGCAGATGGCTTCGAGACACCCGTTGATGAAAGAGGAGAACCAACACCGATGAGTTCCTGGTCGAAGGAGATAATGAAGAGGGCGCAATCCAATGCCAAGGCCACCACCACACTGTAGTGCGAGCTCTTAAAGGAGCAACTGAATAAGGTGGGACCGTTCAAGAGCGCCAAGGAACTGTGGGACAAGTTGGTGGAATTGAACAAGGGGACAAACGAGTCCAGAAGAGCAAAGAAGGACTTGCTCGTGGCCCAACTCCAATCCTTATCCATGAAGAGCAACGAGACGGTCAGCCAGCTACATGGAAGAGTGAAGGAGGTAATCAATGAGCTCCATGTGATTGGAGAAAAGATCGAGAACCGGGACATCGTCAGGTATGTTCTACAAGCCTTCCCGAGAACCACCTTGTGGGCATCCATGGTTGATGCATACAAGGGATCAAGGGATTTGTCCATTTTTAAATTAGACGACCTATTCTGTGAATTTGAGCTACACGAGCAAGCTAACGTCTCGGCCAAAGAGAAAGGTATTGCTTTTATTGCAGAAAAGGAGAAGAAGACGAGGAAGGAGAAGAAGAAGGTGGTCTACTCCTCCTCATCAGATTCAAAGGAATCCAGCGCCTCCATGGATAGCGACCAAGAGGCATTCATGGTAAGAAAAATGCGTAAAGCTTTCAGAAATTTTTCTAACAAATCCTATGCTAGGAAAGGGTCCAAAGGCAAGGGTAAGGCCAAGGACATTATCTACTACAACTGTCACCAAGAGGGACACATGAAGAACGAGTGTCCTCAATTGAAGAAAAGAGATGACAAGAAGGAGGAGAAAAAGAAAGGTGACAAGAAGAAGTCAAAGGGAAAGGAGAAGGGTGCCACCAACCTAAAGGCGACGTGGGATGATCCATCATCCTCAGAGGAAGAAGAAGAGCAAGTTTCCCACTTTGCTCTCATGGCGCAAGACCACTCAGATTCATCAGATGATGAAAGAAGCTCAAGTAGTGAAGATGAGAGCACCTCCTCTTCATCATCCGAGTTAGAAGCTTCGGTAAGTGAGGTATACCACTTACCCTCCTCTACTTTAGTAAAGATCATTTCTAGCACTAACATGGACTTAGTTAAGGCTAGAAGTAAGATTAAGGATCTAAAATAAGAAATTGTCATGCTTAGAGTAGAATCTACCAAACTTGAAGAATTGCATGCTAGTTCCATTACTTCACATGCTTCACATCTTGAAACAGAAAATAGGGAACTAAGGAAAATGGTAGATGACCTCACAAAGGCCCTTAGGAAATTTCAAGTAGGATCTAGCAACCTAGATATGATTATCAACAGTCAAAGGGTTGTTTATAACAAGGCCGATTTGGGATATAGGCCAAAGACAAAGGAAGTGGCCTTTGTATCACTCACGGGTACAGTTGGTGCATCTAGGAGACTAGGGGCCAAGGGAAACACAAAGAAGGCATGAGTACCTAAGAGGTTTTTACATGATGCTTATGGATCAAAGATTTGGGTACCGAAAGAGTATGTTTTTCATGTTGTATAGGTAAAGGTGAAGGAGGCCTCAACTATGTGGATAGTAGATAGTGGATGCTCAAGACACATGACCGGGGATGTGAGCAAGTTCACTACTATTAGCTTCATCCTATACTTCCACAAAACACATTCCAACGCCTCTTCTTAAGGATGTAAACTCCGATTCGGGAAGAGGCTTGGTAAAGATATCGGCTAGGTTCGACTTTGATTCAACATAGTGTAATTCTATGTCTCCCCTTGCCACATGGTCTCTAATGAAGTGATGTTTCACTTCAATGTGTTTTTTCCTAGAGTGGTGAACCGGATTTTTGGTTAAATTGATTGTACTTACATTATCACACAAGACTTTGACCTTGGTGTAATGTAACTCATAATCCTCTAAGGTGTGCATGATCCAAAGGAGTTGGGAAACACACCCACCCATTGCCACATATTCCGCCTCCGTTGTTGATAGGGCAACGCATGGTTGTTTCCTACTACTCCAACTAACTAAGGAAGACCCAAGGAATTGACACCCTCCACTAGTACTCTTCCTATCTAGCTTACAACCGGCATAGTCCGAGTCGGTGTATCCAATAGATCAACACTAGGGGTTCTAGGATACCAAAGTCCGACATTGAGGGTACCTTGACATACCTTAAGATCCTCTTAACTGCAACCAAATGGGACTCTTTGGCACAAGATTGGTACCTTGCATACATACCTACCGTAAAAAGTATATCGGGTCTACTAGCGGTTAGGTATAGGAGGCTACCAATCATGCTCCTATATTGCTTAGAGTCTACCATTTTCCCTTCAAGGTCACTATCCATTTTCACATTGGTTCCTATGGGTGTAGAGGCTACCTTAGCATTTTCTAAGCTAAATTTCTTTAACATTTTCTTAGCATATTTGGTTTGAAAGACATGTGTACCTTCATTAGTTTACTTAACTTAAAGGCCTAAAAAGAAGGTTACCTCTCCTACAAGACTCATCTCAAATTCATCTTCCATACACTTGATGAATTCTTGTAAGAAGTCATTATTTGTTGTCCCAAAAATGATATCGTCTACATAGACTTGGGCAACAAATATATCCTTGTCCTTAGATTTTAGGAACAATGTAGGGTCAATTGTTCCTCTCCTAAACCCCTTAGACACTAGAAATGAAGAAAGTCTTTCATACCAAGCCCAGGGAGCTTGTTTCAATCCATATAAGGCTTTTCTTAATTTGTAAACGTGTCTTGGATAGTTAGGGTTCTCAAACACGAGGGGGTTGTTTTATATAGACCTCTTCCTTAATGATCCCATTAAGGAATGCCGACTTCACATCCATTTGGTGAAGTGTGAAACCCATGTGAGCGGCATAGGCTAGTAGAATTCTAATAGATTCTAATCTAGCTACGGGGGCATAGGTCTCATCATAATCTAATCCCTCAACTTGGTTAAACCCCCTAGCTACCAATCTAGCCTTGTTCCTAGTAATTTTCCCTTGGTCATCTAGTTTGTTCCTAAAGACCCATCTTGTGGTTACAATGGTGCAATCATTGGGCCTAGGAACCAACTCTCAAACTTCACTCCTCTCAAATTGATTTAGCTCTTCTTGCATGACTAAAACGCAATCAACATCTCTTAATGCTTCATCAATGGATTTGGGTTCTAATTGAGAGATTAGAGCTATTTGACTAGTTTAATCCCTAAAGTAGGACCTAGTCCTTACTCCTTGAGTTACATCACCTACTATTTGATCAATAGGGTGATCGTGGTAATGTCTCAAGGGCCTAGAGGTTGTGGGTTCATTTACCCCTTCTTCCTCATCCTCTGGAGTACTTCTAGCTCCCCCTTGATCATTGCCCTCCAAATGTAGGTCTTGGATTCTTTGGGCAAGGGGTTGGACTTCTTCCATATCCTTATTAATTGAGGCTTTTCTAGGGTAAGTATTTGTTGTTTCATCAAATTTAACATTTAAGGACTCCTCAATCACTTTTGTCCTCTTGTTGTAAACTCTATAACCTCTACTAGTTAAAGAGTACCCTACTAGAATTCCTTCATCGACTTTTGACTCAAACTTCCTTAGGTCATCTTTGGTATTTAAGATGTAGACTTTACATCCAAAGACCCTAAAGTAATGGACTTGTGGTACTCTCCGATTCCATAATTCAAAAGGGTTTTCCCTAGAAACCTATGTATCAATACCCAGTTTTGAATATAACAAGCAGTGTTAACCGCTTCGGCCCAGAAGTAGCTAGGAAGAGAATATGCATTAAGCATAGTCCTAGCAGCTTCTTGTAGGGCTCGGTTTCTCCTCTCAACTACCCCATTTTGATGAGGAGTCCTTGGGCATGAAAATTCATGCTTGTATCCATTTTCAACACAAAATTGTGTGAAACTTGCATTTTGAAACTCCCCACCGTGGTCACTCCTAATTCAGTTTATTTTGATATGTTTTTCGTTTTCTACCCTTTTACTGAATCCTATAAAAATCTCTAGGGTATCATCCTTATGTTTCAAAAAGTAAACCCATGTAAATCTAGAAAAATCATCTACTATGACTAGACAATATTTACTCCCTACAAGTGAGGGAGTACTATGACAATCAAATAAATCGATATGTAAGAGCTCTAATGGTAAAGAAGTAGTGATTAAGGTTTTACCTTTGTGTGATGATTTTTATTGCTTACCCTCTTGGCATGCATCACACAATTTGGTCTTCTCATACTTGATCATTGGTAACCCCTTCACCAACTCTTCCTTGGCCACCCTTGCAATGCTTCTCATGTTGACTTGTCCAAGTCTCCGGTGCCACAACCACCCTTCTTCTTCTTTAGACATGAAACACTTAGCAACATTGTTAGTAGCATAAGTAAAATCAAGATAATATAAATTTGCCTCTCTAAACCCTTCTAATATGACATTATTTGATTCATTATGTTTAATTATGCACTTCTTAGCATGAAATTCGACCCTAAAACCGGCATCACATAATTGACTCACACTAAGTAAATTGAACTTCATATCTTTGATTAGGAGTACCTTATGTATAGAAATCGTGAGAGATACCTCAATGGTGCCCCTACCAATGATCCTCAATTTTCCACTATTTCCAAAGGAGACCGTTTAACTTTGAAAAAGGGTGCTTGATCCATTAGGGTGATACATTTGGCTCACTTGTGCTTGTGGCATATTGTTGAACCATTAGAAGTATCAAAATATGCAAATTAGACCAACTATAGGGAAGACAAGTGTTTAATCAATAGACACTTTGCCCAAAGATCATAGTTGGACATTTTAAACTTTTGAAAATCAGTTTATGCTTTACATAATTTGTCATGCTTTTGAAAGTTATATAATTGCAAAATTGGATTGTAAGTTTGGTACAAAATGTAGTGGTTTTCAAAGTTTTTGGATTTTTATCAAAAGTCATGCATGTTTGAAATTTTATATGGATTAATATTTTTTCTTGATAGAGTATATCATTTCAAACATGTATGCAAAATTTTACAATTTTTGAAATTTTCTGGATTTTTCTAGGAGTTTCTGAAATTCGGCAGAAAAGCTGAAAATTCACGCTGATAGAGTATCAGTCGACTGCCCCATGGGCAGTCGACTGGTACGCTTGTTTTCAGATTCTGAAATCTTCTTTCAGAAATCCTAGTTTCTCTCATTTGAGACCATAGGGTTGGGTTGTTTGAGGCAATCCTTTTGATGGTGTCAAAGGGGGAGAATGAGTGGTTTAAGTTAGAATTTTAGCTTGAAATTGATGGTTTAAGGTATTCTTTCTCCCTTAGACCTTGAATGAAAATGGGGAGAAGACATGGATTAAGGGGGAGATTACCTCTTAGGTTTTAATGTCTTACATTTTTAATGATGTTTAGTGTTAAGTGGAAACTTAACTTAGATTATGATTAGAATTGAAAATGGGGAGAAGAAATGGATTAAGGGGGAGGTTACCTCTTAGGGTTACTATATCTTATGTTTTTTCAATTGCTATCTATTGTTATTGCTGTTGTTGGCTGTTATTTATCTCTAAACTTAAACATATTGCCACACATCAAAAAGGGAGATATTGTTGAGGCAATCGACCCTTAAATGATTGGAAGATCATGATTTTGATGTGTGTGTGTGTGAATATGTTTAAGGTTAGAGTGTTATGTTGTGTTTGATGTGTGTGATTGAGTTTACAGGACTTGGAGAATCACACATGGTGGACATATCCGAGAGACGAGAGCCAAGGGAGGAGAGCTCCAAGGGCAAGCCGGGAAGTGGACTTCAAGGGCACACGTGAAGGGTGGCATGGAGGCAAGCCAAGGGAAGGCTTGCGTGCGCATCCGAGGGACGATAGCCAGAGGAAGAGGACTTCAAGAGGCAAGCCAAGGGAGCAGACCTGAAGGCACACGTGAAAGAGAAGGTCCGGAATGGCTGGAACTAGGCTGAGAGGCAGGGCAGTCCACTGGCCCAGGGCCAGTCGACTGCCAAAATTTACAGAGAGTTTTCGGCCTCGGACCAGTCGACTGCCCTTGGGGCAGTCGACTGGTATACTCCAAAAACTAGCCGTTGGCTAGCAATTAATGCTAGACCAGTCGACTGCCCTTGGGGCAGTCGACTGGTGCGGGGCTGGACAGACTGCGAGTTTGTCCTGTTCGCCTATAAAAGGAGCACCTTTTTGCACGTGTGCGGTACGGTTCCGTACAGTGTCGAAATGCTACTCGTCTGAAGAGTATTTTCTAATTCCTCTCACATTCTACTTCATTCTGAAAAGAAGAAGATCACGACTGTAAAGGTTTCTCCACCTGAAGGAGGTTTTCATAGTGAAAGTGGTGCTCGCGGCGTGGATCCTTGGATTAGTCACCCATCTGGGTGGATACCAAGTAACTCCTTTTTGTTAGCATTGTACTCTATTTCTTTTGCATATTATTGTTCCGCTGCGCTAACGAAAATTGTAGAGATCGAAATCGAAAATGTGTCATTCACCCCCCCCTCTGCACGCTAAGACGATCCATCACTTCCGTGGTGCCGGGCCGATCGTTCGAGGTTGGAAAAACCTCGTTAAGCATTTTTTTCCCTTTGACCCTTAGTTAACTCTGGGTAACAGTGACTGAAGATCATCAACTTTAACATATGGTTTGCCCCATTACCATCAACTCTTCAAGGAGAGCTCGCATAGACAGGTTCCCTACAGCTGCCTCTCCGTCTCGCCATAAGCAGCCACGGGCCCTAGGAGGATCTTCTCCATCTAAACATCCTCGACAGTACCCGACGGAAGGGTTGACTCCTCCTCCAGGAGCCGGGAGGGTCCTGCCTCAGCCCCCTCCAAGGCAGTTGGCTAAAGACGCAAAGGGGGTGGAGGCATGTGCCACCTAGTAGCCTTCCACGACGGGAGTAAAGCTGACAAGGATGGCTCAGCTAGAGGCACCGTGGCTATGAGGGAGGGGAGTATCTCTCCCAACATTTCTTCCATCTCAAGGGGCGATGAAGGAAGGTGGATGGGTACCAGTACTAGACCGCTAGGAGGGGTAAATCTCAAGGTAGGCAATGCTTCAGCTCGGGAAGTAGATGGATGGGAGGATACCGCGAGGAGTGCCTCATTTTCCGAGTGAGATGAAGAGGAGTGTTGGATTCCTCCAAAGCAACCTCCTCCACTAACAAGAGTGGAGGTTCCCGCTTTGAAGAGAATCACAAGCAAATCCAAAAGAAAGCTGCACAACTTAGCAACGCAGACTTCTTATTTTGTGCACAAAAAGCAAAATGCAAATACCTTAAGGAGGTCGATTGAAACACCAAATACTTCCATGCATGGTGAAGAGAACAAATAGAAGAAGGGAGATTGTGGTGCTTGAAAAGAGGATTGGAGACACCACCACAAGCATAACAGAAATTGTGGATGAGTTCAAGGAAACCTTTGAAGAGCTACTTGGCACAAGCATCCAAAGAAGACCATTGCAGCCAAATTGCCTTGCTTTGGGAAGCTAGTTACATCGGGGTAGCAAATAGAGTTACAGAGACATCATTAGGGATAGTATGTGGAGTATATATATGTATGGTGCAGTATATAATCATACAACCTCACTCTCCCCTTCTTAAATTTGCTACCCCGATGTAACTAGATTCCCAAAGGCAAGACACAAGCAATATATAGGTAGGTTGTATGCCTTGCTTGTCTTTGGCACAAGCATCTTGAGTTGTATGAGTATATATGTATGGTATGTGTGTGGTTGAGTTAAGTTGGTGGTTGTGTGAGTGTTGTGTATATGCATTAGAGTGAGTGAATGCTCGTGTATATATATGGTATGAGTGTAGAGTCATGTGTGGATACATATGTGATATGAGAGTGTAGGAGAGTGAGTGAGTGAGTTAGGAATGCATGTATGATGTATGTATAGGGGAGAGTGAGAGTGAGAGTGAGGTGTGTATGTGACAGGAAAAAAAAATCATTGACCAGGGTTTGACCTGGCTTGGTTGATCGGGGATTGATCGGTTTTGACCAAGACTTGGGGAAAAAATCATTGACTAGGGTATGACCTGGATCAGTTGGCCGGGGATTGACCCGATTTTGACTAGGGTTTGACCAGAAAAAAAATTGTTGACCAGGGTTTGACCAGGGAGGGACCAGGGTTTGACTTGACTCACCGGGGATTGACCTTATTTTGATCATGGTTTGACCAAAAAAATTGTTGACCAAGTTTGACCTGGCTTGGTTGATCGGGGTTGACTCGATTTTGACTAAGGTTTGATCAGGAAAAAAATCGTTGATCAGGGTTTGACCTAGCTTGGTTAACTGGGAATTGACCCGATTTTTACCAGGGTTTGACCAGGAAAAAATATTGATCAAGGAATGACTTGATTTTGACCGGGGTTGACTGGTCTGTTGACCATGTTTGTTTATGTGGTAGGGTGTGGATGTTATAGGTGTGTGATGGTCATGTTATATGTATGTGCAGTATATGTAATGGTTGCTTATGTATGTGGTTATATTATGTATGTGTAGTATATAGTGCATGAGAAGCATGTGCTGCGTAGTATATGTGGTGTTTATGTGTATGTGATGTACCATGTGTAAAATTGTGTGTAGTAGTGCTTGGGATCTAGAGGATGGTGAATAGGCCCACTAGAATGGCCTATCTAGCCCACAACAAATAGCTCGTGGTAAAGGCACGCTAAATCTGTTGATGGTTGGGGCTTTGCCAAAAAGTCCAAGAGAGTGAATAGGCCCACCATAATGACATATTTAGCTCACAGCAAATGGCTCGCGGTAATGGTATGTCAAATCCGTTGATAGCTGACCACTTGCTAAAAGTGGTTGTGATGACTAATTATATGTTATCGTACTTGATTGGCTAGTAACATATGAACATACTATTGGATGTAGCAGAGATGACCAGAGGATTGAAGACTCAGTACCAGGTGAGACAGCTTACTTGAGGACCTGTGGCTAGTGTTGATTGGATGGACCATCCATTATCATACAACCATAGCTTACCTCCAGAACAAATAGTGCCGACATTATGGAGGACTGATAGTCAGCGATGTGTCATAGATAGGTTATAGCGCCAGAGTAGACGCAGATGATCTAGATTACCTCAGATGTTGTTATACGTTGGCATGGATAGCACCAGAGACCCATAGATGACTATGATGCACTTGGTGGAGCAAATAGCAAGATAGTATACAGTTTGGAGGGACTAAGATGGTGTAGGAGGCTGACTAATGGGATACAGATTGCGTGTACCATACTCAGACTGATGGGTGGATATCGATGGTGAGTGGAGGTAGCAGTGGTGTGATGTGACAGATAATGTATTGGGAGGTTGGTACAATGAGATGTATTTTGGGAGGTTGGTATAGTGGGAGTACACATACATGTACATTTGAGGGCATACCTTTGACAGCCATTTGGATCTGATATTTCATTAGACACAAGCGGCTATCTTAGGTTACATACTCATAGTACTTTTCTTGATGATATAATTTACCTTTCATCAAAAAAGAGAGTAGAGGTTCCCAAGTGCAGGTCGCAACTAGGGTTGATAATGACTCGGGTGGAGCCCTCAATCCTGAAGTAGGAACCCCAGTCAGAGTAACAGGAGCCTCGACCTCCCGAGTGAGGTCGACTAATTACACACCTCGAGCCGCTAGCTTAGCCTTGGATATACAGGTCAATCGGTTGAAGGTCGCCCGCAACATGGTCTTCACTACATAAAAAGAAGAATACTTAGTAAAACACAAACGTTGCCTTAAAAATAAATCCTTACCAAAAGGATGCTTCAAAGCAGCGGGAATGGGGCTTAGTCAAAAAAGGTGTAGCAGACCACTAATTCGCTGAAAGGAGAAAGGGGGAGATGATATAGATGGAACAACATAACCATCGCTGAAAGGATGTAGAAGAAGTTGATAATGAAGATCGGAGGCCCGGCTAGAGAGAGGTGAATAGTCGATCACCCACTAATTTCGGTCTTTCCTACACTTTGTTAGTGCACAACAGAATACAAAATAAACTAAACTAATAAAAGGAAATCAAACCGTAAACACACGTCGATTTACGTGGTTCGGAGATGGCGCTCCTACTCCATGGTGTCTGTAAGGTAGACGATCCCTATCTGTCGGTGGATTAGTCTCTGAAAAACCTCCGACTATCTCGTGTAGTTTCTTGTGGGTGGAGAAATCTCGCCATAATCTTGTATACGCACACCTAAGCTTGGTAGACTACTAATAGGGGTTAACCACCTCTATTTCGTCAACCTTGCTCAAGCAAACCGAGTTTTCTTAAATAGAACTCGTTTGCTAATCCAGTCGTTACCAGTGGACCGGTGCCAATGTCAGTCGACTGACAACTGTCGAATTCGAACGTTATATACCAACATTCGAATTTTGCCGACACCAGTCGATTACACAGAAAGATCAGTTTATAGCCTCAACTAGTTGACTGATCCCATACCAATCGACTAGTAAAATTCTAAACCTAGGATTTTCCTTCCTGAGTACATTTCACTAGCACTCGGACCCTCACGACTCACTTGACTCTTCTTTGCAGCCTTGACTTGTTGCCTTTGAGCCTTCTTCACTTTAGCTCTCGTCCCTCGAATGCATACAATTCCGCGGCTCATTTCCATGCTATCCTTCGCGTATGCCTGGAAGTGCGCTTCCCTTGGCTCATCGTTGTTGTCTTGTCAACAATCTCTCAGATGCTCCTTTCTTCACTGGACCCGTAGCTATCAAGCTAAGTTTATGTGTATCTTGCAAAACTTGCACACTCAAATACACATATCAAATACAAAAGTGAACATAACTTAAACCCATTGCCAAAATATCAAAACACATGGTCCCACAGACTATAGATTGTCTCAACAATTGAGACCCATCTGAGATAAAGGGATGCGAAAGTAGCGAGATGCATCAATAAAAAAGGAGTGAATGAGGAAACGAAGGCCGCTAAGCAAATGGCTCCGGAAGAAGGTCACACACCCTGGTGGAGGACTATCGGGACGGTTGTTCCCATTCGGTAGGGCTAGGGTATAGTCCCTGTGCACCTTATATGCTAGCCCCATTCTCTCCAACGATGCACTAGTAAAACTCGACGCCACCAAGCGATACCAGGCAGTGGGCGTTGATGGTTTAGCGATATTCGAATGAGGAAACGAAGGTTGCTAAGCAAATAGCTCCGGAAGAAGGTCACACACCCTGGCGGAGGACTATTGGGACAGTCGTTCCCGTTCGGTAGGACTAGGGTATAGTCCCTGTGCACCTTATATGCTAGCCCCATTCTCTCCAATGACGCACTAGTAAAACTCGACGCCACCAAGCGATACCAGGCAGTGGACGTTGATGGTTTAGCCATATTCCTAGACATGAAACTCTAAAAGCTAAACCGGAGAAGATGGCATACTAGAAAACTTACGTTAGTTAAAGGGAACGGACGATGAGAGCAGACAACAAGTGCAAGCTCTAAGCGTGCAAGAACGAAAATGATGGAGATTCAAACAACTCAAACAAAAGCAGACGAAGGTCCTTCTCACTCCACCCTACTCTGAATATATTCCCTGATGATGCTCCGCTGCGCTGTCCAATCTAGGGTCTTCTCCTGAGAAGGGGATGTTGGTGTAATTGGCCCAAGTTTGATTGGTACGATCATGAGTTTTACAAGAGCGAACCTAACTTAAACTTTTTGTCTAAACATCAAAATATATGGTCTCATGGACCATAGATTGCCTTAATAATCTCTTCCTTTTTGATGTTTGACAATATGTTTAAGTTAGGAATAACATATAGCAAATAACAATGCTAAAAATATTTGGACATACGTTGCCAAGGCTACACCTTGGACTTACATCTCCAATTCATTTGTCAATGCAATGCAAACAATGCATAGAATCCTATCACAAGGTTCCCCAACACCTAAACTCCCAATGAGTTAGGTTTTTTACCAAAAGACTTTTAAGAACTTATCCCAAGACTCCCCCTGTACTTGGACTTACCAAGGACTCTTTGAGAACCCATCATAAGGCTCCCCCTTTGTCAATAAACGAACAACAAAGCTCCCTCTTTACTTAAGCTCCCCCTTGAGCTAGCTTTCTGAAAAGGTAAATAAGGTTTTCCCAATTAAACCTTAATTCTCCCCCTTTGCCATAGATCAAAAAGAATTCCAACAATATCCAATCATTGGATTCTTTACTCTCTAATGACAATAAACATTGTGTATTAACCCCTTATAAGATTATACACTTGTTTACCATCATTTGAACACTTTTCGACTGTTGAAAAATAGTTTCAGCATGTATCAGTCGACTGATCCCTATCCAAAACCTTACAGAAGCTTTCTCATTCTAAAAAGTGTTGGATCGTGAAAACCGATAGAGGGGGGGTGAATATCGGAAATCGTTCGGAATTTCGTAAAGAGAAATTGCACAACGGAAGTAAAAATAAACGCAACACAAAGACACAGTCGATTTTACTTGGTTCGGAGCCTGTGTCGACTCCTACTCCAAGGCCCACGGTCGTTGACCGTTTACTTTGGGCAATTCAATATGAAGCGCAATAATAGTTACAAAATTTAGTTACAAAGTAAGTGCACGAAAATAATAATAAAGAATTGCGCTCTTCGTTACTGACGTCCAGAGTGTATTGACTTTTTCGGGGCAGCGGGACGCCGTCAGCTCGAGTTGGAGTGTTTCTGGAGCAAGGCACGAGCGTAGAAGAGCGTTGAGGCGTTGAGAGAATTGTTGCTCTGAAGCCTTGGTCGAGGGTCCTTTATATAGGGCCTGGGGGCGCCCGGGACGTCGGGGGCGCCCCCCACGTGGCCTCTGATCCGCAGAGCTCTCGGTCGCGTCTGATCCTCTGGATCCGCTTTGACCGGGGCGCCCGGAGCGCTCGGGGCGCCCGTATTGACCTGTCAAAGCTTTATCTTCTCGGCTTCGCAAGGGCGCGCTTCGGCAGCTGGCAGTGGGGGCGCCCGCAACAGGCGGGGCGCTCGTGATAGGCGGGGCGCCCGCGATAGGTGGGGCGCCCGGAGCATCCGGGGCGCCCCGAATGTAGCTGTCGATGCGCGTTGAGGTGTGTTTTCACTTCTTGCAGACTTGGGTTGACCTTGGGGGCGCCCGGATCATCCGGGGCGCCCTGCTCAGCTTCTGCCTCACTCGTTTGAGGCTCTCTGAGCTGCAGATACTCAGTCCTTCGATCCTGCATCCAGGGTTAGTCCAAATAGCAATTATATTATTATTTTATACAGCCTTAGCTGTCTTGGTTCTGACTTTGGTCTCCAAAATGAAGCCCTAGGTCGAACCGATGCCTACTGTTCCCTCGACGGGGAACGCGTCCTCACCTACTCCTCTCGGGAGAATTTACCTGATGCCAACCGTTCCTTTGGTTGGACTTTTGCCTGACGGTCCTTTGTCAGGTCTTGGATACCGAGCTGCCCTTCGCTCGGTGCCTAGCATTCCTTCGCTAGGGCTTCAGTCCCAGACTGTCCTTCGCCTGGCGCCTAGCAGTCCTTTGCTAGGGCTTTTGTCTCTGGCATTCCTTCGCCAGTGCCTAGCGGTCCTTCGCTAGGGCTTATTTTCCTGGCATTCCTTCGCCAGTGCCTAGCAGTCCTTCGCTAGGGCTTTTCCTGCACACTAGATTAACTTGTTAGAAAACAAGAAAGACTTAACTTTTGACCTATGTTGCCATTATCAAAACACAGGTTTGAGTTTGGTGCATTCTGCACCAACAATCTCCCCCTTTTTGATTTATGACAACCCTAGTTCAAAAAGTTAAGTCTAAGCAAAACATAAAAAAGTTTTAACTTTTGTTCCCTCCCCCTGGAAGGAATCTCCCCCTAGATTTTTCAAAAATTCGTGGGGTAAAAAAAAACTTTACTTGTACTTGAAGACTTAAGTTTTAGGTCTTGAAAATCTTTTAACAACTTATGTTAAAAGTACATAGGAGAGTTTTTAAAGCATAATTAGAGTACTTAAAAAAATTTAAAGTTTTAAGTTTTAAAGTACTCAAGAGTTTTGAAAATGTTAGCTTAAGTAAGAGTTATGGTTTTGAAAAACTTAAGCTTTAGAGTACTTAAAAGATTTTGACATTAAGCCTAAGTAAGAAACTTTTGAAAGGCTAAAGTTCTTAGTAAAATTTTGAAAACTTGAGTAAAAATTTTGAAGTTAGAGTACTCAGGCAAAATTTGAAAGTTTTAAGAACTTAAGAAACTAGAGTACTTAGGCAAAATTTTGAAAGCTTTAAGAACTTAAGAAACTAGAGTACTTAGGCAAAATTTTGAAAGTTTTAAGAACTTAAGTACTTTAGTAAATCTTCAAAAAGTTTTAAGCTTTTGAATAAAGGATAAGTGAAAGCTTTTGAAAGATAAGTAAATTTTTGAAACCTTTTTGAATAAAGGAAAAATTTTGAAATTTAATAAGTAAAATTTTCTCTTTCCTTTCCTATCTCTCCCCCTTTGCCATATATCAAAATAAGATAACTATAGCAGAAATGTGATTGCATAAAGGAAATAAATAAGATTTTGCTGTACTGAATCAATTCATAATTAGACTTAAATTAAATCAGTCAATTTTCTCTTGTAGGGACCTGTCTAACCCAATTAGCTACTTACTAACTGTTAGAAACAGTAGTTTTTGCTAGGGTTAGTCAAGTTAAGTGTTTCTGTTCAAGTTAGATTTTCTAAACTTGACACTTAACTTGATTGCTATGTAAATTGTATTTAGTGCCCCAATTACTGCAGATGCACTGACTTAAAGCATCTTGAATTAAGGCAAAGACCTAAGCATCTCAACCCTTTCTAGGTTATCAATCAAAAGTACCCTAAGGTGCTTGTGAGATACTGGCTTCTAAGTCTATAGGTGCATGCAGTTCTAGGGTTAGGGCCTAGGCTAAGTCCATTTTCGAAAAAGCCCTAATTTTTAAAGGGGGTAGTTTTGAAATAAAAATAAGACTAAGTCGAAAAATGAAAACTGATTTTGAAATTAAGTAAAACAGTTTTTCAAATTCAATTTTTAGAATTTTTTTTTTTAAATCATGAGAAAAAAATAAAGTTAATCTATTCTACAGAGCACAATCCTAACTGCCTTCTTAGTGAGCTGAACTCAGATTCAGGTAAGGGTTTTGTGAATATGTCAGCTAGGTTGGATTTAGAGTCAATGTACTTAAGTACTATTTCACCCCTGGTTACATGGTCTCTTACAAAATGATGTTTGACTTCTATATGTTTAGTTCTGGAGTGTTGAATTGGGTTCTTAGTTAAATTAATTGAACTTATATTGTCAATAAATACTTGGGTTTGGGTGTAGTTGAGCTGGAAGTCCTTAAGTGTGTGCATCATCCATAAAAGTTGAGCAACACACTCTCCTAAGGCCACATACTCAGCTTCAGTTGTGGATAGAGCTACACAGTGTTGTTTTCTGCTGCACCAACTAACTAGACTCTGACCTAACAGTTGGCAGCTTCCACTTGTGCTCTTTCTATCTAATTTACAGCCTGCATAGTCAGAATCTGTGTATCCTGTTAAATCAAAAGTTGAGGTCCTAGGATACCAAATCCCTACATTTAGGGTGCCCTTTACATATCTTAGAATTCTTTTTAGGGCTGCTAAGTGCGTTTCCTTAGCACAGGTTTGGTATCTAGCACACATCCCTACAGCAAAGAGGATATCAGGTCTGCTGGCTGTAAGGTACAGTAGGCTACCTATCATACTCCTATAGAGTTTAAGGTCCACTGGTTTACCATCAGGGTCACTATCTATTTTTACATTAGTGGCCATGGGGGTACTTATGCTTTTAGAGTTATCCATTTTAAATTTCTTTATTAACTCTTTAGCATATTTGAATTGATGAACGTAGTTACCATCCCTAGTTTGTTTAATTTGTAAGCCTAGGAAAAAGGTAAGCTCACCAACTAAGCTCATTTCAAATTCTTCTTCCATTATCTTGACAAATTCTTTTAGGAAGTTGGTGTTGGTGGATCCAAAGATTATGTCATCTACGTAAATTTGGGCAACAAATATATCTTTTCCTAGGGTTTTAATAAATAAAGTTGAGTCAATTTGGCCTTGTTTAAATTCTTTAGAAGTTAAGTAAGTTGATAATCGTTCATACCACGCCCTAGGTGCTTGTTTTAACCCATATAGTGCTTTAGTTAGTTTGTAAACGTAGTTAGGTTTGTCTAGGTCCTCAAACCCTGGGGGTTGTCCTACATAAACTTCTTCTTTAATGAATCCATTTAAAAAGGCTGACTTTACATCCATTTGATATAATTTGAATCCTTTATGGGATGCAAAGGCTAATAACATTCTAATGGACTCAAGTCTGGCTACTGGGGCATATGTTTCATCGTAGTCTAATCCTTCTACTTGGCTGAAACCCTTTGCTACTAAGCGGGCTTTGTTTCTGACTATTTCTCCTTGATCATTCAACTTATTCCTAAAAACCCACTTAGTATCTATGATGGATTTGCCTTCAGGTTTAGGCACTAGTTCCCAGACTTGGTTCCTCTCAAATTGGGCTAATTCTTCTTGCATAGCTATGATCCAGTCAGGGTCAGGTAGGGCTTCATCTATAGTTTTGGGTTCTATTTTCGATATCATAGCTATTTGACTAAGGTTTCTATAGGAGGATCTAGTCCTGACTCCTAGAGTTGGATCACCCACAATTTGATCGGTTGGGTGACTGAGTCTGGGTTTCTTGGTTCTCCTAGAGCTTGGTTCAGCCTCAGGTCCGGCTGGTTGGTTTGTTTCAACTCTTTGGGCTGGTTGATTTGTTGGTTCGATACTTGGTTCAGTTGACTCATTAATTGGTTCAATGGTTAGCTCGTTTAAGGGTTCAATTAAGGGTTCATTATTTTCTTGGTCAGAGTTTGATGAAGTTAAATCAGGATTATTAGATATTGAGTTGATTTCTTCATCAAAAATTAAGTTTGTTGTTTCTTCAATTTTCTTCGTATGTTTGTTATAAACTCTATACGCTCTACTTGTGGTTGAGTATCCTAGGAAGATACCTGGGTTTGACTTGGACTAAAATTTTCCTAAATAGTCTTTAGTGTTTAGGATATGGACTTTGCATCCAAAGACTCTTAGGTAGTGTAGGTTTGGGAGTCTATGGTAGTACAGTTCATAGGGGGTTTTGTTGTGTCGCTTGTTAATTAAAACCCTATTTTGGATATAACAAGCTGTACTAATTGCTTCTGCCCAAAATTGGTTTGCTAGATTAAATTCGTTGAGCATAGCCCTAGCGGCTTCTTGTAATGTTCTATTCCTTCGCTCAACTATCCCATTTTATTGGGGGGTTCTAGGACATGAAAATTCATGTAAGTACCCATTTGCCTTACAGAATTCCTAGAATCGTTGATTTTCAAACTCTCCCCCGTGATCTTTTAATTTTAGTGTCGTTTTGATTTTCAATTAGTTTATAGAATTCATTAAATAAGTTTAGGGTTTCATCTTTGGTTTTTAGAAACCTAACCCAGGTAAACCTAGAGTAATCATCAACTATTACTAAGCAGTATCGGTTCCCGCTTAGTGACTTGGCTCCATGTGAATCAAACAGGTCAAGGTGTAGGAGCTCAAGTGTAGTTTGAG
>JAGFNQ010004754.1:143788-237696 GCA_024364735.1 Boesenbergia rotunda | reverse complement strand
AAAATCAAGTATGGGACTTGGTTAACCCACCTGAAGGGATTAAGCCCATAGGGTGCAAGTGGGTTTCAAAAAGAAACAGACATGGAAGGTAATGTGTTACCTTAAGGCTAGATTAGTGGCAAAGGGATATCGTCAGAAACAAGGAATTGATTATGACGAAACCTATTCGCTAGTAGCTATGCTTAAATCCATTCGGATGCTCCTGGCCATAGCAGCTCATTATGATTATGAGATATGGCAAATGGATGTGAAAACAGCTTTCCTTAATGGAAACCTGCTTGAGGATGTATATATGATACAACCTGAAGGTTTCACATCGGTTGACAAAACCAAAATATGCAAGCTTCGACGATCCATATATGGACTGAAGCAAGCATCCAGGAGCTGGAACATCCGTTTTGATGAGGCAAACAAAGAGTTTGATTTCTCACAAAATCCTGACGAACCTTGTGTGTATAAGAAGGTTAGTGGGAGTGCAGTAGTATTCCTAGTGTTATATGTCGATGACATATTACTTATAGGAAACGATATATCAGTCTTACAGTCGGTTAAAATTTGGTTGTCCAAAACTTTCTCCATGAAAGACCTGTGAGAAGCAACCTATATCCTTGGGATTAGAATCTATAGAGATAGATCAAAACGGTTGCTTGGCCTTTCGCAGTCTACATATATAGACCGAGTGCTAAAAAGGTTTAGCATGTCGGAATCTAAGAAAGGTTAACTTCCCATCAGGCATGGGATCAACCTTTCAAAGTCTATGTGTCCGCGCACAGAAGATGAGAGGATTTGCATGAATAAGATTCCTTATGCATCCGCGATAAGATCTATCATGTATGCTATGTTATGTACTAGGCC
The DNA here is from genome assembly GCA_024364735.1 of Boesenbergia rotunda. NCBI lineage: Eukaryota > Viridiplantae > Streptophyta > Magnoliopsida > Zingiberales > Zingiberaceae > Boesenbergia > Boesenbergia rotunda. The sequence continues at coordinate 236,841 of JAGFNQ010004754.1, read as the reverse complement.
CGTTGTATCGTATGCTCTGAGTGTCACGAGCAGATACCAGTCTGATCCAGGAATGGTTCATTGGGCGGCTGTCAAGACAATCCTTAAGTACTTAAGAAGAACTAAGGATGTGTTCCTAATATATGGAGAAGGAGATATGGTAATACGTGGGTATACAGATGCCAGTTTCCAGACAGATAAGGATGACTCCAAATCTCAGTCTGGATACGTATTTACTTTGAATGGAGGCGCAATAAGTTGGATGAGTTCTAAGCAAGACACTGTAGCGGAATATATTGCGGCTTCGGAAGTAGCAAAAGAAGCAGTCTGGATCAAAAAGTTTATCTCGGAACTTGGTGTGGTTCCAACCATTGATAAAGCAATACCGATTTACTGCGACAACAATGGAGCTATTACACAAGCAAAGGAACCAAGGTCTCATCAGTGATCCAAACACATGCTTCGCCGCTATCATCTGATCAGAGAGATTATAAGTAGGAATGACATACTAATTGAGAAAATTCCCACTGAAAGGAATTTAGCGGATCCTTTAACTTAGGCCTTGCCTCAAAGCAAGTTTGAGGGTCATGTTAGAGCCTGTGGTATTGGATACCGTAGCGATTGGCATTAGGCTAAGTGGGAGTTTGTTAGTAATATGAGAGAAGTGTCCTAAGGCAATCGCCTTATGATTGTAATCATTAACTTTAATAAATGAATATTCACTATTTGAGTATACATGTTCGTGTATTTGATTGAGATCTTAAACTCATTTACTGAATGCCCGCAATACAATTCACAGCATGAGAGAATTTGTGATGAATTAACAACTAGTGATTATCCCTACATGTGCAATTGTGAAGTATTGAAATTGTCCCCAGTCGATGAATTGATAAATACGGACGCTATCAATTCTGTGGAGACTAGCATGGGTTAATCTCTAATCAGCTGATTCTCACTGGCTAGTGACATTGGGATGTCCGGAGATAAACATGAATGCTAGTTAAGGAACTAGTTCATTGGAGTGACTAGCTGTAAAACTTCATATGGTAATCTACATATAGATATGTCAATGAAGTTCTTACTACAGCTTAAGTGCGATGTTCCTTTGACTTGCGGTGTTCAAGTCATCTTGGTCATGAAGACTTATACTTTGACATCTTAAGCAAGCATCTCCATGGAGGTGTGAACCCAGGATGATTGGGTATAAGCCGAAGTACCCGAAGATGTTTGAACAGCCTACAAAGGATTCACCACTCCTTGCGAGGAGATGTATACCCAAGGCCTATCGTTGGATTGTTATTCAAAGCCTCTGGCCAGAGCATCACATGTTCCGAGTATGAATCTCTCAGAAACATGAGAGTAATTAGAATCCGTTGGACGAGAAAGACACTACTTGGGCTAGGTATGACGTAGTCATCCTAGTGGTGACTGACACACATAGACCGTGTCCTGAACCAAGTGGGTATAAGATGGTGAAGGGAATGAGGCATGACTCATTATAGCTGCTGAAGGGTTTCAGAATTATTTCTGAGAACAACCGTTGATCTTTCGATTAATTGGGGGTCATGATGTACTACTAGGTGCCACTCATGATCGTTCAATAATTGGTTCATTATAGACGGCCAACATAAATCGAAAGCCTATTTAGTCACACACACTATGAGTAATCCGAGAGATTTAAAATGAGTTGAAAATTAGATTTTCCGATCAAGAGAGATAAGTCGAATCTGAATTTATCAGAGACGCATCGAAAGCTTAAAATGGCTAAGTCTTTTGAAGGCTTATTGGACGAATTAAATGAGTTTAATTCGTAAGGTGACGGCTTGGATTTGGCCGGCCAAAGAGGGTCCCCACCCTCTTTGGTTTGGCCGGCCACAATAAAAAGGGAAACCAAATTGTTTGGTTTAAATTATAAAATAAATCGAGCGTGATTTGTTTTATAAAATTATGGATAAAGAAATTTATAGAAATTTATTCTTTTTATGAAAATTAAAATAAACCACGGATTGATTTATTTTATTTTATAAAATCAATTATGAATTGATTTTTCCATGATAAGAAAAATTTATATAATAAATTTCTTGTAAAATTTTATTCCATAATAAAAGGGGAGACATGGTTGTTTTTATTATAAATTAAGTTATAATAAAAACTTGGCATAACGGAATAATTCATAGAAAAATTTATAAGATAAATTTCTTATGAAAAATTTATTCCGTTAAAAGGAAACTTAGCGATAAAGAGGCTACTATATAAGGGTGCAAAGGCAAGGCTTGTAAATCAATTCAAGAGATCAAGGATTCTTGCCTAGCCTCTCTTCCTCTCCTTCTCTCCCTCTCCCTCCTCTAGTAGGCGCCGGCCCTAGAGGGCTCCCCTAGGGTTGCCGTGAGCCACCTCAACCAAGAAGGTGCCGAAGAAGAAGAAGAAGCGGGTCGCGACTCCTTCCTTCCTCCCGGAATCTTGATTCCGTTTTTCGTTTAGTGGTTAGTTTTCCATCTCTCTCTCTTGATATTCTAGTCGTGCCTTTGGAGAATCTAGTAGTTCTTGTCGGCATGAAACTCGTGGCTTTGCGAAGTCATCCCGAAGAGAACTCGGCGTGGACGCGAATAGAGGCGGAGCTTCCAAGGGATGCTACGGTTGGATCTCGTCCCTTTCTACGAGTTACGCGAGGTATTAAGTAAATTAGTTTACTTTCTGTAAAATTTTAAATGTATGATCATGTCTCCATAATATAAGGTTGCATGCTAGATATGTGGTTAAAATAATTTGAGAAATTATTTATGCTAAATCTTCCGCTGCACGTAATTAAATTTTAATATTACTAACCCGTATCCATGTCAACATGCACCCGGTCCCAACAGCGTGCACATTCGAGGGACCATGGATAGCAGGGACGATAAGCCTAGGGATGCAGACTTCGAGGCGTATGTGAAGGATGGCATGGAAACAAGCTGGAGGCTTGTGTGCATACGAGGGACGAGGGCCGAAGATGAAGAGGGCGTGAAGGCAACAGTCGAGGCTGCTGGTAAAGATTCGACCAGGTTGTGAGGGTCCTAGTGTGAGTCGTTGTACTCTGGAACTAAGCTGGGAGGGTTCGAGTGAGGAGTGAAATGTACTCGGGGAGTGTAATCCTATGCTTAGTAAAGGACCAGTCGACTGCCCTAGGAGCAATCGACTGGTGACACCCAGAATTCAAACGTTGGGTGTCAACGGTCGAATCTGGGTGGGGGCAGTCGACTGCCTTGGGAGCAGTCGACTGCCAGCGGGTTTTCTAGCCTGAGTTCTATTTAAAGGGGACTCGGTTTGTGCTGGGGTTTTTGGTGAAATCTACTTGGGTAGAGTAGATTAGTAGCCTTTGGTGCTCAGGTGTTGTCGATGTGCTGTGGTGAGGTTTCTCCACCCACAAGGAGCGATAAGGGCTAGCCGGAGGTTATCCGGGGAGTGATCCACCGAAGGATTCTTGGATTAGTCACCCTCCGGGATGGATATCATGTAAATCGGTAGTGTTAGCATTGTTCTTTGTTGTTAGTTTTATTTTTGTTTGTATTTCCGCTTGCGCAACTAATAACGTAGGAAGAAGATTAGAAGATTTGCTATTCACCCCCTCTAGCAACCGAATTGATCTAACAAGTGGTATCAGAGCAAGGACCGCTCTTGATTGGAATAACCGCCAAGGGAGCAAAGAAAGCTAGAGGGAAAATGATGGAAGACAAATTTGGTGACGATATCTGCATTCCACCTCCCTACGACAATGAAGATTTCGGATATTGGAGGATGCGAATGAAGATGTGGCTTGGAATGGAGTGGGAATGTAGGATGGCGATAGAAGAGCCTTCGAAGTTTCAAAGGACAAGCACGGAAAGAAGCTTCGTCCTAGATATTGGGACAAAGAGCAACAAGAACAATTTAGGGCAAATAAGAAGGTAATTGATATATTGGTAAATCTTTTGCCTAATAATGTGTTAAGTGGCGTAGGTAAATATGAGAATGCATATGAATTGTGGGATAAGTTGGAAAAATGTCATGATAAACCTACATAAGATTAATTGATGGAAGAGCCCAAAGAAACAAGTAAAATGGGTCAAGAGGAGGAAAAAGAAAAGGAAGTGTCAATTTCATCAAGTGAAGAGGCAAAATTGAGTGATAAATCTTCCACCTCATCAAGAGAAGAAGAGAAGGTATCATGCTCAAGGATTGAGGGGGAGGAGAGACCCCCATCCACACAAGAATAAGAAGAAGCCTCCACCTCCACCAAAGTAAAGAAAAAGGACCATATCACATGATTTGAATGCAATGAAAAGGCGCACTACAAGGACAAGTGCCCACTAGGTAAAAAGGAGGTAAAATCTAAACATGTCAAATTCGCTTAAATCTAATATGGGTTGTAGGATTGAAGGAGCCCAAGAAAAGAAAAAAAGATTAGATGCTTCACATGTGGAGAATTAGGGCATTATCACACAAAATGCCCAATGAGTGGAAAGCTCAAGAAAATGGAGCATCTAAGAAGATGGGAGAAGGAGGAAAGGCAGAAGCAAAGATCACATCAAGGGGGAACTTCAAGGGTAAGGGAGGTAATTCCTAACCCTAAGTTAAAATGTAATGCAAATTCAAGTTCCTCTATGCATGTTAAAAATAGAGTTAATTATTCATCCATGCATGCTAAAATAAATGAAAATTGTTTGCTTGTGCATACCATGGTTTCAAATATAATGATAGGAGTAGGGTTAACAAGGTAGATCACAACCCTAGGAAAAGCATGCATCATGATAGACCAAAGACTTTTGTATCTACGGATCAAGGCATTAACCCCAAGAAGGGGAGACACATGCCTAGGAAGACGGTAGGTCTAGAAATGTCCAAGGTGGACATACGGATTCTAGGGTTAGAAATTTAGAAAAGGAAAATCAAGCCTTGAGGGCAAGGCTTGATACCTTGAAAAACCCTAGAAAGATTCAAGGTTGGATCTAAGGGTCTAGATATGGTGTTGGGTAGTTTAAAACCCAACTATGATAGATCGAGTTTGGGATACCAGTCTAAGACCTCCAAGGCCAATGGAAAGAAATATGCTGGGGAAGCATATAGTCATGGCAAGAAGGAGAAGTCCAAGAATGACAAGGGGGTGCCATTCAAAGGAAAAGAAAATTACTTAACCAAGGACAAGGTGTCCAAGGTTAAGAAGGTTAGGTTTGTAGGCCAAGAATCACCGGGAGCTCACCGGTGTGGTCAAGTGTGGATTGAGTCACCTAGGGAGGTGGCTTGGGCTAAGAGCTCAAGGGGGAGCTCTAGGAGTCTTTGGGATCCATGGTAAATGGATCTCAAGAAATGTTCTCTAGGAAGTCTAAGTGGGCTAGGAAATGTGCCAAAAGGGTTGGAAGATTTGGGTAAGTCTTAATCCTAGAGAATTGGCACATTAAAAGAAATTTTAGGGAGAAAAAGAATGAAAATAGGATTATATTTGATAAAATTAAGGTTTAATGTGTGAATATCATATAATTCAATGATAGAAATGAACTATGATCAAGGATAAGAAGAAACATTGAGAAGAAACCACAATTAGGACTTTTGGGAGAAGTTTAAATGATACATTTTAGGAGAAGTTGAGTTTCATGCCAATTTGGGATTTAGAGTACATTTATTTGGAAACATATTTTTTCCAAGTAGGCATAGGTTCTACAAATCTCTCCACGAAATTTCAGATTTTTTGGAGATTTGTGGAATTAACTAGGCATTACTGAAGTTGGACTGAAAACCTGAAATTCAGGTATCAGTTGACCGCCCTGGAGGGCAGTCAACTTATCTCAGCCCAGAAACATTCTGTGAGTTTTGGGAGTCGACTGCCCCAGTTGACTGATACATTAGGGTTATAGAGGAATGACATATTGAATAATAGGAGATGGTCTTAAAATTAAATCCTTATTTATACTCCTTGAATAAAGGTTTGTCTCATGATTTATTGGTGATTATATGGCCATAAGGATATCATGGAATTCAAGGCTTATCTAGGGTTAAGAGATACGAAGAAGAGGATTTGATCATATTAAGAATACCTATGGAAAAGGAAAGAATTGAGGACAATTCCTTGTGTAAATTAAAATGGTTATAGTTGAAAAACATAAAGAATCATGAATAAAGTTCAAAGTTGATACAAATGCCAAACCTTTTAGGAGAATAAAGGATGTACCAAAAGTCAAGCACATTTGTGGTTTTCATGAAATCATATTTTTCTAGGATAGGGTATATCCTAGCAAATGTGCTTGCAAACTCTTAGATTGTTCATGGTTTTGTTGAGTTCTTTTTGGCACTAGAGATAAGGTTGCTTGGGAGGCAATCCTTTAATGGTGTCCAAGGGGGAAGAACTTGGAAGTTGAGTTGGGTAGAACTTGACTTGGTGTTATGGTGTTAAGTTGGGTAGAACTTAACCTAGGTAAATTAAAAAAAAAGGCATAGGTTAAGGGGGAGGTTACCTCCTAGTTTGCCTTAATTTTCATAGGAAATTTTGGGTTTTGTGTCTGACTTGGGAATGGTGATAGATACATGGTTGAATGTATTTTTCCCAAGTAGGTATAGGTACCACAAAGTTCTCTACAAAATTTGAGAATTTTTGGAGATTTGTGAAATTTCTGGCGCATTCCTGAATGTGGCCTGAAAAATTGATTTTCAGAGTATCAGTCGACTGCCCTGGGGGCAGTCGACTGGTCAGGGCTGGATGGGGTATCCAACAACTGATTTGTGTCCAAATGATGTAAAACAAGTGTATGGGGCGCTAGTACACTGTGTTTAGGATCATTGGGGATTAAAAGATCCAATAATTGGGATATTGTTGGAGTCTTTTTGACGTTAGGCAAAGGGAGAGAAATGTTGGGTTTAAGTGGGAAACCAAACACACCTTTGCGGGAAACCCTAGGTTTAGGGGGAGCGGAGATTAAGGGGGAGCATGGTTGCTCCATTTTTGGCGTAAGGGGAACCTTGGAGAGATTCTTAAAAAGCCTTTGTAAGTCCAATGTAGGGGGAGCTTTGGAGAAGCTTTAAAAAGCCCGTTTTGGTGAAAAAGTCCTAACTTAGAGGGTTAGGTGTGGGGAACCTTGGGATAGATATTAAAAAGCCCATTTCGGAAAATTCCTAACTTGGAGGGTTAGGTGTGGGATGTCTTGGGATAGGATCCATGTGTAACGCCCGCCCTTATATTTACCCTCGAGGCGGGGTTACGTACCGTACTCATTCATATAATTTTTTTTCATAAAAGAAAAACATAAGTGCTAAGCATACTAATCAGTGCATGCAAATTATCTATCATGCTTTGATCATCCTTAAAAAAAACATAGTCATATGTTTCCATGCATAATATTAGTTCATGAAATTGAATCTAAGGAAATCTAAAACCTCATGTGAAATATCTTAAATAAAAGTTATCCTATAACAATGATAAGTTCACCAGTAATTCAATTCGTAGCATAATCAAGTAGAAGAGACATCCAAGGGTAAACACTATCATGCAACATCACTTCTATTCACTAACCCTTATTGTCAAGGAACATAAACATAAACATGATAAAGTAGATATAGAAATATTTCTTTCCCGAGCCACCACCCCCACACATCTTCAGCCTTCCTGCCTCTTCCTCTAGTTCAAGTGTTCCTTACCTTTATCTGCAGCATAAGACAACACATAACTAGTAAGCACAAAAGCTTAGTAAGGATCCTGTCCTACTCGCAAAATCCATATGAAGGCATACAACATGTACACATAATAAATCATAAACATGAGTTCATCATAGCATACTAAACATCCAAGTTTCTAAGCATGCAGCATAAAGTATCTTAAGCATACCCTTCACATATAATAAATGTTTTCAAAGGATGTTTTCAAAACAGTTCCATAACGGTATTACTTAAAAATACATTCATATCATATAGGGCCCAGTTGTGTACCACATGATGCGCGTTCCCTAATGAGTTGGGGTAGCGAGCCATCAATCCCATTAGAGCAGGACCTCTTACGTCCTACCAGAGCCATGACCTTAAGTTAACATGCACACCGGATTTAGTTTAACGACCCCTCTTACGAGTCGGGTACACAACTTGCAAAGTAAAATACTTATCATGTCTTTACATATATATGCTAAGGATGTACTCCAATTTCACTGCTCAAGGGACACCCACTTTTTCAGGGTGTTTCTGATCCCATAGGGACACACCTCACAACATAAGGGTGTTCTGGATCCCATACTTAATGGAGTATCCTTTCAAGCATTTCATCATACATATCACATGCAATCTCATAAGGGTGCCCCACGGGCTATAAGACATGCTCATACATACATCATAATTTGACTACTTAATCATACTTTAGATATGACAAGATTTGGTCACATAGATCATACTCATATCATAGGAAGTAGTAGCATGCTAACAGTTAAGGTTTCAAATCAACCATTTCATCTAACACCACATGCATATACATATAATTATCCCCAAACAGAAGCATATCTTATAGGGTAATTTAATCTTCACAAACCCTAATCCTAGTGGGTTGGCCGAAACATCAAGGGTAGGGAAAAATCTGAATTTTTGCATTGAATATTCACACAGACATTTATGCAAACACCTTGTATACAATATCATATAACATACTAAGCATGAATATATTCTAGGGTAATTCAACCCTCACTAACCCCAATTCCATGCTTTGGTCGAAACCCATCCAAACCCTAAACCTTAGTTTTTGTCATCACAAAATGAAGGGTCACCACATATCTGTATACCCTAAGTTCCAAGGGTTCTTTTCATGTATCAAAGGGTAGCCAAAGGCTTCCCTTTGGAGGTGGCCGAACCCTATACAAGACCAAAACCTTAGGTTTTGTTCACCACCTTTTGAAGGATACAACATACATATATATCCTAAGTGCCAAGGGGTTTACTTATGTAACAAAAAGTAACCAAAAGCCTTCCCCTAGGGGGGTGGCCGAAACCCATTCAAGGGAAGATCCCCATTTTCGAAACCAGTGAAGGGAAAGAAAACCATGCAATAACCATTACACTGCAGGCGAGGGGATACTTACATCCTTTCGCTTGAATTTCTCCTTCTCTTACTCCTTAGGGTACCCTTGAAGAAGAAAAAGATGAGTGTTTCCCTTGTTAGCCTTCTCTAGCAATCTTGGCCCTAGTAGAGGGCAAGAACCTTAAAGAGTTCCCTTCTCCTTCCAATTCCCTAGGGTTAGAACCCTAGGGTGAAATTTCGAACTTGCAAAGAGAGGAAGGGGGCTCTTGGTTTTCGAAAAATGGAAGTGGGGAAGAAGAAGAAGAAGTGTAACTTCCTTCTTCATCTCTTATTTATACTCTTCTCTTGAAGAGACATGTCTCTTCACTTCCCTAGCTTTAACAAGCATATTTCTTATTCTCTCAACAAGAAACATGGCTTGGTTCATTGGTTATGACATGGTTAGTGCAACTAGGAGGTTCAAGGTTCAATCCTTGCTTCCTCCTCTCTATATTTCCTTTTTATCACATTTTGCACTAATCCACATCTAAGCCCATTAAACCAAGCCCATCATGAAATTTCATAATAATAATTATGTTTCATGAATTTATAATATTTCATAATATTCCATAATAATATTTCATGAATTTATAATATTTCATAATATTTCATATTCATGAATTCATAATATCTCATAATATTTCATGAATTCATAATATTTCATAATAATGATAATATTTCATGAATTCATAATATTTCATGATATTTCATATGGGAAAATTTTGGGGCGTTACACCATGTATGCATTGCATATGCATTGGCGGTGTAAGTCCAAGGGGGAGTCTTGGCAACGTAAGTCCAATTTTTTGTTTAACATTGTTTATGCTACTTATTACTATTTGTTTTTTCTAAGTTAAACGTATTGCCAAACATCAAAAAGGGGGAGATTGTTGAGGCAATCTGTGGTCCGAAGTAACCATGTGTTTTGATGTTTGGGCAAAGGGTTTAAGTTAGGGTTTGTTGTTGGACTATCATGTGTATGTGAGTGTGCAGGTCTGCAGGTACACATGGACTTGGTTGATGTCTTCAGGTGAAGGATGACATGGAGGCAAGCTGGAGGCTTGCGTACGCATCCGAGGGACCATGGATAACAGGGACGATGAGCCGAGGGGCACAGACTTCGAGGCGTACATGAAGGATGACATGAAGACAAGTTGGAGGCTTGTGTGCATCCGAGGGACGAGGGCCGAAGATGAAGAGGGCGTGAAGGTAACAGTCGAGGCTGCTGGTGAAGAGTCGACCAAGTTGTGAGGGTCCTAGTGTGAGTCATTGTACTCGGGAACTAAGCTGGGAGGGTTCGAGTCCAGAGTGAAATGTACTCGGGGAGTGTAACCCTAGGCTTAGTAAAGGACCAGTCGACTGCCCTGGGAGCAGTCGACTGGTAGCACCCAGAATTCGAACGTTGGGTGTCAACGATTGAATCTGGGTGGGGGCAGTCGACTGCCCTGGGAGCAGTCGACTGCCAGCAGGTTTTTCAGCCTGAGTTCTATTTAAAGGGGACTCGGTTTGGGCTGGGGGTTTTGGCAAAATCTGCTTGGCTAGAGTAGACTAGTAGCCTTTGGTGCTCAGGTGTTGTCGATGTGCTGTGGTGAGATTTCTCCACCCACAAGGAGTGACAAGGGCTATCCGGAGGTTATCCAGGGAGTGATCCACCGAAGGATTCTTGGATTAGTCACTCTCCGGGGTGGATACCAAGTAAATCGGTAGTGTTAGCATTGTTCTTTATTGTTAGTTTTATTTTTGTTTGTATTTCCACTTGCGCAACTAACAAAGTAGGAAGAAGATTAGAAGATTTGCTATTCACCCCCCTCTAGCAACCGAATCGATCTAACACCCTTGACTTCTCGGAGGGTCAACCTGGCTCACCGAGGGTGAGGGGTCTCTACGTGGGGGGAGTGGATGGACAGGGGGAGCCCCAGGTGGCACGGTAGATGGGTTAGAATCATCCTCCTCTGAGCTAGAGGCCCCATCGGGAGAAATGCCCTTAGTAGGGACCTCCTTAATTTGCACCGGGGGGACAGACTGCATGGCAGCCTCCGAGGTCATGTCAAGCCTTTTGCATAAGTGGTCGAGCTGCATTCAAGGAGTGGTAGACAATACTTTCTTGCCTTTCAGGGCCTCAGAAGGATTGATTGGGGAGGAACCAAGGGCTTGGCCGCCTGTCTCCGTAGAATCAGTCGGCTGGGAAGGTGGAGACAGCGGTGCGACAACCTCATCATCGGAGGAAGGAATGCCTTCCTCAAGGATGGAAGGGAGCGTGCTCAGGCTGAGGGGACACAACGTTTTCCGTCTTGGGGATAGGCCTTCTGGGATTCTTCTCTTATGCCGCCTAGAGCATTGGGGCATTTATGGGTCGGTGGGAGGCGTCGATCTCCTTGCGACCTCCCCCGTATGGATGACAACAGGAGGTGGATCAATCCCCAAAGGGATGCCAGTCCCCGGGCTGGCAGACACACCCGGAGTCTCTTGATCGGTAGGTGTCTGAGAAACAACAGGAGCCTCTGTCGGCTCTGGCGTGACATACTCACTGGAGGATTCGACAGTCCCCTCTGAGGACTCGGCTGAAGCAGAAGGCGAGGCGAGAGGAATTGGCGGGCGATCCAGGGCCCCCTTATTGGGTTCATCCCACTTGATGAGCCGGCTAATCGCCCTCGAGAGCATGATTTCCTCTGCAATAGACAGACAACGGAACATCAGTTAGAACTAATAGGCATTGATGTAAAAGATAAACTTACCAAGGCTGGGACTGATGCGGGTCACGTTAGGGCTGAGGCCCGCATGGTACAAGAGCTCCTCGCATTGTACCAGGCCTGGGCCGCAGAACTCCATGACGAAGAGAATGCTCCTGGCTCACTGGTAGGCAGGACCTTGTAGAAAGTTCCCTAGGATAGGGGGAGCAGGCAGGTTCTCCGTCTAGCGATGGCAGCTGAACGGACTGTGGGTCAGTCGGATGAAGAACAACTTCTCCTTCCACCCTTTCTGAGAAGAAGGGAACCCTCCTAAGAACCTATGGCTTGGGCGCGCCATAAAGCTAAACGCCCCTTGCGAGCCAATTAGAACGAAGAAGCAATGGAAAATGCGTGGGATCAGAAGAATGTCGAAGAGTTTAAAGATAATATATGCCCTGCCCATCTGAGCAAAGGCGTTGGGAACCATCTGGTGGAGAGGGATGCCAAAATAGGAGGTCGCATTCATGAAGAAAGGAGGAATGGGGAAACGGAGTCCTGACTCTACTTGCCCCAGAAAGAAGGTAAAGAAACCTATGGGAGGTTCCACCGACGTCTGGTCTACTTTAGGGATCACCACCGTCATCTCGGCTAAAATGTCGTATGCCTCAATGACCGCCTGTAGGGCATCCGGCCTCACTCTAGAAGAGGCGGACTCGTACCACTCCGCTTGGTAGCCCTCCATGGTTCGTAAGGAAAATGATGAGAAGGAAGCAGAAGATTTATGTGAAAGGAGTCCTTAAGAAAGAGGATGAAGACGAGGTCTGCTGAACGAGGAAGCCTGAAGGTGGCCGAACATCTTCGACTCCCCTTCTTATACGGAGGCCGCCTGCAGGTGTGCAATAGGGCAAGTCACGTGGACGGGGTAAAACAACCACATCAAGGCGGTGCCATTGAACAGCCATTCGATGTGAGTGTAACGCCCGCCCTTCCCGGCCTACGATGTGGGCGGAAGGCGGCGTTACGCTAATATACGTATATGCACATGGACATCTTAATGCAGCGGAATAATTTAAAACTTTATACATGTTTGTTTAAACCATGACACTAACACTTGAATTATGTAAACATGTCTTAGCTATCATTCTTAAACTTGGTTACTTGGTAAACTTAGCATTGTCATAACATAAAAAGAATAAGACATAACATGTGAGACATAACATTCTTGAACATATTTGCATCAATCATAACTTATCCTACCATCAAGCCTAAAGCCAACATATGATTCTAACGAACACATCATGGAAATCAATATAAGTTGTTCTTTAGGAAAAACCATCATAAAGCATAGCATGAAACTAGAGTTGATAATGCAAAACATAAGAAGTTGTTCTTTAGGAGGACTATCATAAATCTAGCATGAAACTAAAAATAACAATGCAAAATATAAGACATGTGACAATTATGGGTAATAGGATCTTTTCTTTTCTTTTGCCAAGTCACTACCACACACACACACTTGCCCCTCCTGCTGCTTCCCATAGTTTAGTATCCTCTTGCTTAATCTGCGGTATAAGGAAATAAAACTTATAAGCACATAGGCTTAGTTAGACTCTTTCCTACTCACTAAAATCATACGTCACATAAAATAAAAGCACATAACATACTTAACATAGAGAAGTTCTTGACATAAAACATAAGCATATGACATACTTGACATAGAGAAGTTCTTAACATAAACATAAGCATATTACATACTTGACATGACATAGTTCTTGACATAAACATAAGCATATGATATACTTGACATAGCACAGACGCATAGTATGAATGAATGCATGAGTTAAATGCACATAACATAAAGATGCTTATTTGAAAATCATAATTATAAATACTTAAACATAATCATAACATCATGGGGGGCCCCGGCTTGTACCACATACATACATTCATCATTTGCGTGCATCCCTAAGTAAATGCGAGATAGCTAGTATCGACCTACTAGGGTACTAGGTTACCTTCAACCTAGGGACAGCTACGGTAGTCCAGAACCGAGGCTATCATGAGGAGCCCATCCCTGTTGGACAGCTGCGGTAGTCCCAGAACCGGGGACAGCTACGGTAGACCCACACCGAGGCATTCATGAGGAGCCCATCCCTTGGACCTTACTTGGGTCCGGTACAAGCCCATCCATAAAGTAAAATAGCTTCACATGCTTCTTTTTTCCATCATATTTCATCATTCATAGAACTTTCATAGCATAATTGAAAACATAAACATGATCTTAATACATGAAGCATGACATAAAGCATACTTAGCATTTCATCATTCATAGTTCATGCATACATCATTATGCCTTAGAGGCATGACATCATCTTCATTCATCATCTTCATTCATAAGGCATGACTTACATACATAATTATGCCTTAAGGCATAAGCATCATCATAGTTTATAAAGCTTGCATGATCATGGTACATAAGGTAAGCATGCATAAATAAGTTTTTACATACATAGTACATATCACATGGCATACATGATCATGGTATCTATCATAAAACATGCATAGGTAGGATCCATATGAACATGATACATACTACATAGGTTCATAACATTAAACCTAAAACATGAATAGGTCTACATAACCATATATCTATCATAATACTTATGTTCAAGGCATTTAATCATAATATATGCATAATTCTACATAAACATGAGGCATACTTCACAACACATGTGTTCATGGTATATGGTTTAAAACATCCATAAATATACCTACTAAAACATGACACATAATATAAGCATACAAGATCATGATGCATAGCACATAAAGTTAGGGTTTAGGCATCAAAAAATTCATACAACATGCTTGAACATATATATACATCATAATAAACCATAAACAAGTATACTTGAAACCTTAGACTATCCCAAACCCTAGGCTTGGAGCTTTGGCCGAAAGTTATAGATGGGAGCCCCATTATTCTAGCAACAAGTGAGGTACCATAACCAAAGTACCATACAATACATACAATGCCATAGGAAGCCATTAGAACACATGATTGGGGCTAACCCTAATTCCTAGCCCTAGAACTTGGTCTTGGCCGAAACCCTAGAGGGGTCTTAAGTCCATGAAAAATTCATATAATTCACAATTAACATCCATTATATCATAGGAAATCATAATAAACATGCTTGGAGGGTTAGAACTAATCCTAACCATGAAAGTGGGATGGTGGCCGAAACTTCATGGAGTCTTAAGGTGCTACAAAAATTCCACAACTCCTAATTTATTCTTTATTTATCATGAGAAAGCATTAGGAATCATAAGTGAGGTTTTAACATCATCCCAAACCAAAAAACCATGCTTGGCCGAAACTTGTAGATACCCTAATCCATAGTTTTCTCAACATAGATCCCAATCAAAACTTAAATCATGATAGACAACATAGAAAACTATTATACCACAGGTGAGGGAGTCTTACATCTCTTTATCTTGGTTATCAACCTTGAATAGAGAAAGAAAAGAAAACCTTCTTGATCTTAGAATACCCTTTGACCTTGTAGCCTTGTAGAAGAACTTGGATCTTCAAGAGGGAGTCCTCTTGTGAAGTTTTCCAAGGGGAAAACCCCTTTCTGGCTCATGGCAAGAAGGAGGCAAGGAGGAGGAAGAAGAGGAGAGGAACGGCCTTGGTGGAAGAAGAAAAGGAGAAAAGTAACTCAAGTGTCTCTTCCCTTCTCATCTACTTCTTTTATACTAAGTGAAGGGGCATGGTGCCTCTTCACATGATGCCTCTTCACCTCCTTTTAGCCTCAACTAAAATCTCATTTCTTTTCCCAATAGCACTCCCTTGCTAGTTGAATTGGTTAGTACATGCATGATGAGGCTCTAGGTGGTGCATGCATTTTCTTTTTATCCCATTTACTCTTGTTTTTGGCAAGGCCAACATAAGAGCCCACCAAGAGTCATGCTAATATTCCTAATTGGAACTCATTTCTATTTATGTTAAATTCTACCAAAGGTCCACTACTAGCCATGGTACTAGAAGAGTCCATGTAAGACCCATTATTACTTAGCTTTTTAAAGTATATAAGAAATCATGATAAGGTTCATGCTAATATTCATATATTACTCAAGAATCCATATAAGCATGATCAATATTTTAAAGAAAAATATTGAGAGGATTTTACGGGTGTTACAGTGAGCCTGCTACAGCTACGCATGTCAGCTAGAGATCGAGATGAGAGCAGTTAGGGCACGTGGTGAGGACGAATTTACGAAGGAGTTTTGTCACCATTAAAGATGCCATGCGCTTTTATGGATGATGGACGACTATCATTGCTACGCCTCGAGAATTGCAAGAGCCTTTTAGGAGGGCTAATTCAAAAAGGAATTGCCTCGGACCCCTGGGCGAATGTTTCGATTCCTCAGACTCACCGTGCCACTAATAAAGTAGTAATGAGTGCATGGACCCACCATAACATAGTTTCTTCGCTACCCCACTAGACTAATCAGTCAGCAACTCTTCATTCGATTAGACTTGGAGGGAGGGACATGTGATGGGTTTGAGTGCCTCGTGCCTGACACATAGACTGAAGAAGCTATGTGACAAGATCTACCAAGTCTAGACGACTCTCTTTACGTGGCGCCCGAGGCCCACTCGGGAAGGTGGGTTCCCGAGAACACCACGAACAGGCATACCCCGGAGACTGACCCGGGAAGACGCACGCCCGAGATCACATCAGGAGACCACCTTGGGAAGGTAGATGCCCAGGACCCCCCAGGCCAAAAGACCCCGAGATCACCTCGGGGTAGCGGAGCCTAAGGAGTACTTGACCTCAAGTAACGACCCCCCATTCTTCGGATCTGCGGATAAACATCACCGATTATTATGGGATAATCATGACCCATAATTACTGCAACGATCCAGGTTTAATTGCTGCATGGACCGTTGCAAAGATGATCCCGTAACCGACAATCGAGGGAACATGGCGATGATCGTGGAGACACGTGTGACTGCCACCTCAGGTATAAAAGGTACTCGAACTCCTCCGGTAAAGGGGTTTCATCACCTCAGGTATAAAAGGTACTCGAACCCCACCGATAAAGGGGGTTCGCACTCTCTAACTTAATCATCGTCTTCTTGCTTTCTTCCATCTCCTATACTGAGGCAATGACTAGATCGTCGAAGTGGCCTCCGCCGGACAACCTCCGGCGTGTTCCTATTAACGCTCGTGTTAATCTCGCAGGGTGAGAGATCTTCCTTTAGCGTCAGCATCTGCGTGGGTTGAACCCTGGTGACTGGTCGTCGACGTCGATTCCTTCTGAAACAAATGTGATTGAGTCTAATCTAAATGAGTCAAACTCAAATTAAATCTCAATCCCATAATCCAATTGGATGCACTTGAGTCTAAGTCAATTAAACAAATTTGGATCAAATCTTAGTCAAACTAAGATCAATTAATCTCCGAAGCATCGTGTCCTTAATGTATGACCAAATATGTTCTCATAACGTTGACAATGTGCCTAAACTACTTTAGACACGTAAACAATGAGTGGCATCTAGCAATGCATCATTGCTACCCAAGTGACGAGAAAGTCGAGATCTGACTTAGCATTCGTGACTATGACAATATATGACCTTGTCCTTCTATCCTTGATATCTAGATTGACCAATGAGGCATAGACCGTGTCATCCTCGATCAATCTTTGTATTTCATGATCCCCGAGTGGACTCACTCAAACAAATGAGCTCAATATCTTATATTAACTCATTTAAGAATGATCATGCATTTTAGTAGTCCTACTCGATCAAGGGCTCATAGATATCACTCCTGTCATATAGGTGGGATAGATCCCATCTACATCACATACATCCCTCCACATAATTCATTACATACCCAGTGATCGCCTTTATAGTCTATCCTGTAACGGGTGACGTTTGACGATACCATAGTATATAATTCCTTATGTAGGGAACCGTGGTGACTTCAGGTCTAACGACTATTCATACTAATAGTCATATGAGAAAGATTATAACACTCATATGACAATCTATGAAACTTTCTCATGACGTGTCAATTCAGTACACATTATCTAATGTATACTCATGTGTCGACTTGATATCATATATCCATGACTTGTGAGCTCAAGTCATCAATTGACCACATGCGAGTCTCCATACATTAATATTGTCCTTGAATATTAATGCTTGACTAGGAATTGTTTAGTGTAGTGTTCTCTACATCATCTCACTATCGATTCAACCAATCGATATGATGTAGATAAGAACCTACTACCCAAGGACATTATTATACTTATTTATTTTGTATAAATATAAAGTAAGTATAATAACCAAACATGCCTTTATTAATGATAGAATATGATACAAAAGGTCCTTAGTCAATCATCACATAATTGACTCTAGGGCTCCTACTAACAATCTCTCACTAGAACTAGTATCAATCACTGTAATATCTAATACCCAGTGACCTAGTGTCATCATTATACTTCTTCTATGCCAAAGCCTTGGTCAAAGGATCCGCGATGTTAGATCAGTGGGTACTGATGACTGCCCAATATCAAGGTGTCACGAATGAGCCTCAAATTTAGATATTTATAATTGAAACCTCTTAGCTCACAAAATTAAAATGTAGTATAGGGGCCTCAAGTCGTATTTTTCCAAGGACTAGTTAAGGATGTTTAATTCAAGCTTGAAATTGTTGTCGTTTGATTATTTGGGTTTTCTAGTAAAATGGGGGGTTTTGCGATAAAAAGGAAATAACAGTATGAAATAGAATGAACTTAGCTAAAGCATGGAGCGAATTAAGAAATTGCAAGTACTACACTTAACCTATTGGAAAAACTAAGCAATTCAATTTCAACTATTGAATTGAAATTTAAGAACTAATTGCTGAGAATTAATTGCAAGATAATGAAAACTAGAACAAAACATTGCTTAAGAAACTTGGCTTGATGTGTAATGGAAACAAGCTAGAACAACTTGAAGAATTAAGTGCTTAAAACTAAAGATTATCCTAAATTAAACACCAAATCAGTTTATCGTCAAGACTTCCCTTTGCCGTCACACAAAAGATGAGCTATGAACCCCCTAGCTCAAAAATCAGTGAAGGAACACTCCCTCGATCAGTTTGCTGCGAATTGGCCTTCCTAATCGGTCAGCCGACCGATCAGGACCTATGCTGATCGAACTGGGAATCGATCAGGAACTATACTGATCGGACGGGAGACCGATCAGTGATAGGTCCTGATCAGTCACAGTCACCGATCAGTGGCTGAAAACTCCTGCGATCTCCTCCTTCCTCGATTATCTAGATGTCGATCAAGCCCAGAAACTCTCAGTGGCATTCAGAGAACCTCTCCTCATGCTCTGATTGCTCCGAAGATGAAGACAGTAGCGATCGAATGGAATCGACAGCGGAAACAGGACTCCGGCGAAACCCTCACCCGAGCCCACTTTCAGCGACACAATTAATGCGAATTCAACCAGAAAATCTACCTCGATGATCTGGAACCTCGAAAACAAACTTGGACTTGATGTTGGCATCGCGATCGGAGAAGAACAGATGAAGAAAGACTCAAGAACAAGGAAGAAAGCTCGCGATCTGGCGACGACGCTTCAGCGGAGAGGGAATTCCTCATTTAATTAATCCCATTAGAAATTGGACGACTGTGATCATCCTCGCCTCATCCAACGGTCAGATCAAGTTAGATGATACCCAAACTCTCCAGATCTCCATCAAGGGTTAGGATCTTCTTCTCCTCAGCTCGGATCAATCAGATTTACAACGGATGACTCAGATCTCACTGCCTCTTGAATGGATGGTCTAGACTCCTCTCAAGCTTGATCCAATGGTCAGATGATTTCTGATTTGACCCAAACTCTCAGATCTTGATCTATGGTCATGATTAACTCTATCTTGAGCTCGGATTGAGTAGAAGTTGACAAATAGCTCAGATCACCCCGTTTCTCGATCGGATGACCCACATTGATCCATCTCTTGATCCCCTTGATCGAAGCCTTCTGAACTCAAGTTTGATCCAATCTGATCTAGGTCCATGATCATTCAAGTCTACAAAATTAGATTCAAATTTATGTGCCAAAACATCTTAAATATACAATGATTTGAATCAAAAGCTAAAATAGCAATAATTCATGGAACCTCATCTAAATGTAAACTTAAGCATATAAAAAGGGATCAAAACATGGATTTGAAAGCCTAATTTTAACAACAAAATGGTAATTATCAACTCCCCCACACTTGCTCTTGGGCGTCTCGCACAAGCTAACTAGTAAACTAAACATGTACCCCCTAGATTATTCTCAATCATAGTTAGAAGCAATTGAAAGGAAATTACCTAGGGTTGTCAATCCTCAAAAATCTAAACTCAATGGACTAGAATCTTGTCCTTAGTCAACAACTTAGTATACTTCATCCTTCATGACTCATTGAGATGAACTAAACACACAAACCTCTCAAGGAAAATTTTAAAGTGGCTCTCTTCCTAAGTTCTAAGTTTTGATGAAAGTGGAGCTCACTTAAACACAATCATGGTTCTTGCACTATCATAAGCTTGCTTATGCTCTACTCTCCACCATCATTCTTGAGTTGGATCCACACCTACAAAAGCTTATTCAAAAAGCTTAAGAAATATGGAATGATAAAATGAAATGGAAATTTAATGAACTTTGATACTAAAGAATCATGATAAAGAAAGTAAAGAAATATGACATGGTAAGGAAATATGGAAAAGAAATATGACATGATAAGGAAATATGGAAAAGTAAAGAAAATGGAAGACTTGGATACTCAAAATTGTAACTAAATGAACATTGCCCTTTTGATGGTCCTCTCAGTGAAATCAGAGCTAAGGTGAGTAGGAATTAGCTAATTCGGATGAGAAACCTCAAGAAACAGTGCTGAATTCAGTGTTCTGTGTTGTGCCAACTCTGCTGATCGGTCTGGAGACCGATCAGACTCCTCCTGATTGGTCAAGAGACCGAGACCGATCAGAGCCTGATCAATAGCTGAAAACTGTAGAATTCTGAAACTATCTTCCGAGGGTTCACTTCTTTCAATCAATAACTCACTCTTAAACTTGATTACTTCTTCCAATTCAGTAAACTAACCCAGCACTTGACTTTCACTTAATACTCTTTTTTTTCCTTCTTCTTCTTTCTTTTTTTCTATTTTTTTTCAGCTGCTATTTTTGTTTCAGTTTTTGTTTGCAGCTAAGTTTTGTTTTTTTTCTTCTTCAATTCCTTTCAATGACTAGCTCCAACTCATCGAATTGAAATGTTCAGCAAGTTATAATAGCAATCTGAAATGTTCAGACTTTCAAAACATTTCAACTTGATAATATGAAATGTGATCCTCCTTTGTTCACTACTTGGAATGTGTCTTCAATATTTGATTCAATGAAACTTTTCAACTTGATAACTTTCCTTGTTCTTATTGTTTCTGCCACTATCAACTCTTGCAACCCCTTGGCACGCAACTACACTTATTGATACACCAATTGCAACCTTCAATTGATCTCTATTCCAATTTCTTTTCCATCTAATACTTCTTCTTGAGCACATATTTCTCTTTTTTTTAATGGAAGTGAGAATAAGCCTTCACTTCCCAATTCTTGCAACTCACACTTCATACACAACTCCTTCAAATTGGCATACTTTTGCTTATTGATTGCCAAATGCTTCCATTATCCTCAATATTTGATAGATTGCTTGCATCCTCCCCCACACTTAAACTTTTGTCCGTCTCAGGCAAAGTAACATCAATATACCCAAGTCCATGGAAAAGATTATGATGAACATGAAAGTTAGGGAAGGAAAATGGAATATAGAGTAGATCAATAAACAATATTGCAAAAATGATATGAGAAAGGAAACAAAGTGATTCACCTCTATAAATGTGATCTAATCATAGAAATATAGCATTAAAAGAATCTAAGCAAGTTCTAGAGTACAATCACATGTGTGTATCACAAAAATTAGGTCAAATCCTCACTAGGTAAAAAGAATTCATCTCAAGTCATCAATCTAGAGTCCATAACTAAGTAGTACTCAAGCATCCCAGAATTTTCATCCATGGCTCAAATCCTATGTTTTAACAACCAAATTTAATTTGCTTTCAAGAGACTCTAAAATGATATAGAGAAAATCTAGAAAGATACATTTATTCCTAATCATGCAAGAAATAAGGTGCCAAAAAGTTAAAAATGGTATCTACAATGAATCTTTATTCATTCTATGCTACCTAAGCATTTATTATCAAGAACTCAATGTAAAAGAAGAATTCAATGCTAGAAAACATAAAATGGTATATACAATGAAATAAGAGTGTAAGAAAGATCAAACCCCCCCTTCAAGATGGGTAAAGAGCACGAAGCATCCATCTTGGGAGAACTATCCTCACGTGATCAATCTCATAGTGCACAGCTTTCTCCCTTGTCAATTTCGCATAAGTATGTTCCGGTGGTCGGAGACGATTAAGGTGAAAAATCCATTCTTGGGGTGAATTGCTACAAGTTAAAGTAAACTCAACTCCTCCCACTATTCACTCTTTGGAAGTCCTTCCGGGAGGTTGGAGGCTATTTAATTGGAGCACCCACTCCAGAAGTCGACGGCTCCCTGCAAAACCATGAAAAGAAAATACCTCCTGCACGCATGCAGGGTAAGAGAGAAATGAAATACAAACAATCTCTACATAGAATGTATCAAGAAATTCATCACATCTAACAAAATCAACCTTAGGTACCTCTATGAGTTTTTCACAATCAGTCTCTACATAGGATGTATCAAGAAATGCATCACTTTCAACTAAATCAACCTTAGGTACCTCTATGAATTTTTCACAATCAGTCTCTACACAAGGTGTATCAAGAAACACATCACAACCAACAAAATCAACAGTGTCACATCCAATAAAATCAACAGTGTCATGGCCAACAAAATCAACCTTAGGTACCTTTATGAGATTTTCTGAAAAATTAGGAGAAAAACTTACCTTGTCATGCTGAAAACACCTGAAGGTTCTACAAGAGTAGATGTAACTACGTCCTCCTCCTGGTCAGGTAAAGGCTCCACCTCAGGCTCAGGATCTGGTGGACATACAACTAAAAGAAGTGATTCTTGGGTTCCTTCTTCCAACATGCAAGTCCCTACACTTTCTGGCAAATAAACATACTCTAAATGTTCTGGCAATGATTTCAACTCTAACTGTGACTGCTCAGTAGGTATGGGTGGTCCCTGGGGCTCAGTGCAATCCCCTATACTTTCAAACCTATCCTCTGAATCTCCTAACATCTCAATCAATATAGGTGATCCCTGGGGCTCAGTGCAATCCCCTACACCTAAAGAATCATCTCTAACTGCAAATGAATCAGATTCAACCTACAACTCAGATGCCTCTGTAGCTAATATCTCCTCTGCCTCATCTGAACTAGAATATCCTCTCTGAATATCAAGTGAAACTTTTTCAGCAAATAACTCTGCCTCAACAACCTCATCTAAAATACCCATGCTAATGATAGAAGGATCCTCTCTGGGGTGCTGTGGGGAGGGTAAAGGGACCCTTGGTTCCTCCACATAAACTGAAATTTTCAGAAATGAGTCTTGAGCAGGGATTTCGGTAGGTATAGCTGCTGTAGGTACCCTAATTTTGCTAATTTCTTCTTCTTCCACCAAAATTACAAGATCAATAGAAGAAGGACTTAGGCTTGAACTAGGGTTACAATCAACTGGTATAGAAGGCATTTTGGGGCTGTTCTGAGATGGAAAATAAGTTGCTAGAATTTCTTTAGAAAAATCAGCCCTTTGAAAATTAAACTTGAATCCACTTCCCCACTCCTCAAAGTTATCACACAATCATTCCCCTTAGGATTAGGAGTAGCTTGAGAAGATAATTGACTTGATCCTTGGGCTTGCATTTGATTCATCCCACTAGCTAGTTGTTCAATGCGTCTTTCAATGTCTTGAAGAGTGGAATCATTCTTTTGTGGCCCTTGTTGTAATAAAATTTATTACTGTTGAAGAATTTGTTGTATAATTTCCTCAAGCATTTGTTGTTGTGCATTAAGCTCACTAGAGTCCTCAAATTCTCCTTGATTGGTATAGTACTCTTGTTGGTCTTGAAATGTAGCGTTGGGTTGCTGAAAATCATAAGTAAGCTGTGAATTCTAAAAATTCTGTTGTTGGGGTTGATAAAATGATTGATTGAGTTGTTGTAATTGCTGAAAATTGGCTTGATAAGTAGGTTGAAATTGCTGAAAATTATGGTTCTGAAAATTCTGATTCTGAGTCTGAAATTGTTGATTGAATTGCTGAAATTATTGGGGTTGAAAATTCTTATTTCCAAACTAAAAATTCTGCTGGTATTGTTGGAAAGATTGAAGTGAAGGTTGAAAACCTTGCTGATCATAATGAAATTGTTGTTGAAAATCTTGATAAACTTGTTGGTTTTGATGAAATGGTTGCTGAAAATTCTGAAAATTTTGTTGAAACTGTTGTTCTGGATGATTCCAAGGTTGATTTTGTTGAAATTGTTGATTAGATTGTTGGAATGGTTGAAAAGGCTGATTATCTTGCAGAAAATTCTGGAATTGAGAATAGGGTTGCTGAAAGTTCTGAAAATGCTGCTGAAAATTCTGACAATACTGATGTTCTTGTTGATGCAGTCTGACCCTGATTGTTGTTTTGCTGTTGACACCGATTTTAGTTTGGGTTGATGATTATGATGATTATGATTAAGTCCTGATCGGGGATTAGGCAGGGTGTGAAAAATCCTAGCTTGGAGGGCTAGGTATTGGAAAATCCTAACCTGGAGGGTTAGGTGTGAAAAATCCTAGCTTGGAGGGCTAGGTGTTGAAAAGTCCTAATTCGGAAGGGTTGGGTGAAAAGTCCTAGCTTGGAGGGCTAGGTGAAAAGTCCTAACTTGGAGGGTTAGGTGAAAAGTCCCAACTTGGAGAGTTAGGTGAAAAAGTCCTGGCTTGGAGGGTCAGGTCCTAGCTTGGAGGGATAGGTTTGGAAAAGTCCTAATCCGAAAGAGTTGGGTGAAAAGTCCTAGCTTGGAGGGCTAGGTGAAAAGTCCTAACATGGAGGGTTAGGTGCAAATTCCCAACTTGGAGGGTTAGATGAAAAATCCTTAGCTTGGAGGGCTAAGGTGGATGAAACCCTAGCTTGGAGGGCTAGGTTGGAGCCCCTGGATCAGTCTGGTGACCGATCAGGGAGCTGGCACGGTGCACCTTAGTGGATCAGTCTGGTGACCGATCCAACGATGACTGATCGGTCTGGTGACCGATCAGGGAGTATGCGTTTCACCCATTGCTTAGCTCTTGATCGGTCTGGTGACCGATCAGGGAGCAAACAGTGAGGTTGAGTTCCCTTGCTGAACTGCTCCTGATCGGTCTGGTGATCGATCAGGATCGTTGTATAGATCGTTCTGGAGAACGATCCAGTGACGCGGGTTCCTTTCTATTATCGATCAGGATGGAGCCTGATCTGTCTGGTCATGACCTGATCGGTCTGGTGACCGATCAGAAGGTTCCCTGATCGATCCGGTGACCGATCAGGAGGTTTGGACTACGAAGCTCAGAAATCACCCGATAAAGGGGTGGATCGGTCTGGTGATTGATCCACAACCTGGGATCGGTCTGGTGATCGATCCAGGAGAGTCCCAAAGAAATCGCAATTTCTAATTGAGCGTTGGGGACCGATCAGGA
This sequence comes from Boesenbergia rotunda, assembly GCA_024364735.1. Classification (NCBI taxonomy): domain Eukaryota; kingdom Viridiplantae; phylum Streptophyta; class Magnoliopsida; order Zingiberales; family Zingiberaceae; genus Boesenbergia; species Boesenbergia rotunda. The sequence goes on along the minus strand of JAGFNQ010004754.1, from coordinate 211,413 downwards.
CGGAGCCTGATTGGTCTGGACCCAGCCTGATAGGTCTGGTGACCGATCAGGAGGCTCTCTGATCGGTCCGGTGACGGATCACTTTAATTCAAAATGCACTGTCAGACGCTCTGATCGTGTCTGAACATATCCAATTCTCTGCGCTTAACATCTGATACATGATTTCCTGCTTGATATGCTGTGCTAACACTCTGATTAAGCTGCAGGTGACAGGGGAAGATTCAAACACTCAAGGAGAGTCAATGGAGACCTTTCCTTGGAGCAGGTTTGTCTGTTTTTCCATCTCAGGTTGCAACTGGCACTGGCGCTGGCTGGAGCTGCTGTCTGGGGCTGGTCTGAGGGAGGCTTAGGGAGTCCAGAGGAGCTCAGAGGTAGCTGGTGGTTGCAGGTGAGCAGCTGTAGGCTGCAGGGAGATGGTGTCACCTGATGCTTAGTGGAGGAACAAAAGGAGCGGAGAAGAGTTGGCTGTGTAGCGTTCTACTGCTTGAGTTCTTGCTGCGACTTTGTGTTCTCCACAACTTGCTTGCGTGTTCTGAAGTTCCATCACTTTGAGCAAGCTACTGCAATCTTGAAGCAACCATCCCTTGCTTGAGCACTTGGAGGAAGGAACAAGGAGCTTCGAGTCCAACAGCGAGAAGACACGGGGAATGGGTTCTTGCGTGAGATCGTCGCTCGGTGGAGCTCAGGAGGAAGCTTGCTGTGTTCTTGTCTTTGCTAGTGCTAAGTAAAATCTTTCTTGTGTTTCATTGTGCTTAAACCTATATCTGTGATTGAAACGCCGTGGAGAGGTTTCTCCACCGAGAAGGAGGTTGCTTTCTATCCGGTGCTAATCGGGGCTTGATCTGCCGACGATCAAGGGATCGCCCACCTTAAGGGCACGCCAAGGAGTAGGGGTAAGTTATCCCCGAACCTTGTAAACCCTCCTTGTTAGCGATCTTGCTAGTGGTGTTAGTTTTGTTTTGTTTCCTGCTCTTTTCTGCATACTTTGTTTTTATACTTCCACTGTGCTACTAACAAACTGAATGCAGAAATTCGCTAAGTCTTTAAAGTCCAAGTGTTTGGTTATATTCACCCCCCCCCCCCTCTCTAGTCATCCGGGTTCCAACAAGTGGTATCAGAGCAAGGGGCTCTGTTTTTCCGGATTAACAACCGAGAGCTATCATCCATGGCGTTGAGAGAAGGATTTTCCACTACCCGACCTCCATTCTTTGATGGCGCTGATTTCCAATATTAGAGATCAAAGATGGAGTATTATTTGAAGATGGACATCAACACTTGGTTCACGGTGAAGGAGGGTTTCACTCCTCCTAAGGATGATGAAGGCAAGGAACTTGAATCATGGCGGTGGACAGCCGAACAAACTCCGAAGAGTGAAGCCGACGCAAAGGCGGTTGTCACTCTACAATGTGGCATGAACAAAGACCAACTCATTAAGGTTGGTCCTTTCACAAGTGCAAAGGACTTGTGGAACAAGCTCATCGAACTCCACGAGAGCACCCGAGACTCATGAATTGCCAAGAGAGATTTGTTTCTCAACCAATTACAAAATCTCTCCATAAAGGAAAATGAATCGGTAAGTGAGCTACATAGCCGGTTCAAGGAAGTCCTCAATGGGCTTCATTTGATTGATGAAAAGGTCGAGAATTGTGACCTTGTGAGGTATGTACTAAAAGCATTTCCAAGGAATACTTTGTGGTCATCAATGGTGGATACCTACAAAGTATCCAAGGATTTATCCATTGTTAAGTTAGATAATTTGTTTTGTGAAATGGAATTACATGAAATAGCTAACAAAGGCCCCAAGGAGAAGGGGATTGCCTTAGTTGCAGGGGATCGACCCAATAAGAAGAAGAAGGAGAAGAAGAAGGAGAACGAAGTCACTTCATCTTCATCCTTTTCCGAATCCGAGTCCGATTCCGAGGAAGATGGCAGCGGCTCCTCATCCTCCGAGATAGCGAACTTTGTGAGAAGGATGATGAGAAGGGGTCGACGCTTCAAGAGTAGAGGTAACTCTAGTGAAGCTAAACTTGATAAGACTAATGCTTCTTGCTTTGAGTGTGGTAGGAAAGGGCATTTCAAGAATGAATGCACGAAGCTAAAGAAGAAGGAGGAAAAATTCAAAAGGAAAGAAGAAAAATCCAAGAAGAAGAAGAAGGCTTTGAAGACCACTTGGGATGAATCCTCCTCAAGCTCATCCGATGAAGAGAAGGAGGAGAAGAGCACAAGGCATGTGGCACTCATGGCATTGGGAGATCAAGAGAGCAGTGATGAATCATCCAACTCCTCAAACGCGGCTTCATCATCTTCGGATGATGAAGAGGTAACTTCTCCCGAACTTGAAAAATGTTATAGGGCAATTGCATGTTTAACCAATATGTTGAAGAAGTTAAAAAATAAGGTTAAAGCATTGCAATTAGAAATTAATCAATTGAAACTATCTAGGGATGATAACATTGATGACTTACATGTTGAATTGTTAGAAGATGAGATTAAGTCATTAAAACTTGAGGTTAAACATTTGAAATCATCTAAGGTTGAGGATGTAGATGATTTGGATGATGGTTTGCTAGTAGAAGAAAACCAATCATTAAAGAGTGAAGTTGAGAAACTCAAGAATATTCTTGAGATGTTCTCAACTAGCTCTAAAACCCTAGACATGATCTTGAATGCCCAAAAGGCAGTCTACAATAGGGCCAGTATTGGTTACCGTCCTAAAGAACCCTCATTTGTGTCTCTTATGTCTAGGACTGATATGAGACAATCTAGGACACCCAATGTTCAAAAGAAAGTTGTCAAGGCATGGGTGCCTAAGTCTTGTTTAGTTGATGCTTTAGGTCCCAAGGTTTGGGTACCTAAAACTTCTATTTTTCGAATTGTGTAGGTTATGATTGAGGGGGAGCATCTATCAACTTGGTTCGTTGATAGTGGATGCTCCAAACACATGACCGGGGATAGATCATTGTTTACCACACTTCACAAGAAAAGTAGAGGTAATGTTTCATTTGGTAACAATGGTAGTCTTTAGGTCATAGGAATAGGAGACATTCAAATATCCGAATGTCTTAGAATTTCAAATGTCATTCTAGTCAAGGGGATGACTTTTAATCTCCTAAGTGTCAGTCAATTGATTTTCAACCAAGTCAATGTCTAGTTAGACAACATGACACCTTGGACACGGTACTAGTAGGAACAAGAGTAGACAATATTTATCAAGTTTCATTTAAAAGTGCTATTAATGCTTTTTCTAAGTGTCTCATGTCAAAAGACGAGGAGTCCACCCTTTGGCACCGGAGACTTGCACATGTGAACATGAAGAACATCCGGAAGTTGGCCAACAAAGGATTAGTTCGTGGCTTACCAAGCATCAAGTATGAAAAGGACAAACTTTGTGATGCATGCCAAATGGGTAAGCAAACGAAATCTGCACATAAAGGTAAAAGCACTGTAAGTACTTCTACAGCTTTAGATTTATTTCACATGGATCTATTTGATTGTAGTACTATCATATCATTGAATGGAAGTAGATATTATTTTGTGATCATTGATGATTTCACTAGATATACATGGACCTACTTTTTAAAATATAAGGACCAAACCTTAGATGTTTTCATTTCTTTTTGTAGAAGAGTTGAAAATGAAAAATCATCAACAATTAAGACAATTAGAAGTGATCATGGAGGTGAATTTCAAAACCAACGGTTTTTAGAATTTTGTCAAGATAGAGGTTATAGAAATGAGTTCTCTACTCCTAGAACAACACAACAAAATGGTGTTGTAGAGAGGAAGAACCGTGTTCTACAAGAGGCTGCACGAAGCATGCTTAATGAGTATTCACTCCCGAGTTACTTATGGGCTGAAGCTGTAAATACAGCGTGCTATGTACAAAATCGAGTTCTCATCCATAGGTTTTTAGGAAAGACTCCCCATGAACTTTGGTTTGGGAAACCACCTACGGTTAAACATATTAGGATGTTTGGTTGTAAGGTGTTGATCCTAAACACCAAGGACCATCTTGGAAAGTTCACGGCAAAGGCTGATTGTCACGCCCGCTTTTTTTTTTCATAAGCGGCGTTACGCTAAACTTACATGTGCATAGAAAACCTCTTAATGCAGTGGAATCATAAATTCTTTTTCACATGCTTTTAACCATGCAATTAGTGCTTAAATCATATACACATATCTAGCATCATGATATCAATCTTTCGTAACACACTCATAAGCTTCCATGAGCATTTCAGGTAACCTATTACCCGTATGCATAGCATCATGATTATTTACTTTTCATAATTCATTCCTAAGCCTTTCAGGTAGCAAGTAGTTTATCCATAACTTCATAAGTAATAGGTTGTTTCATAGGCATAGCTATCATAAGTAAAGCATAACCAACATAAGTATGGTAAGATAACAACACATGCAATCAGTGAAATGAGAGGGACTCTTGGCCATGTCACTACCACACACACATGATCTTGCCTCTCCTGCTGCTTCCATTAAAATCTCTTGCTTAATCTGCGGTATAAGAAAATAAAACTATAAGCACGGAGGCTTAGTAAAACCCTTTTCCTACTCACAAAATCCATACATCGTATAAACATGAACATGGTAACTTAGCATAACATAAATAAATCATGGCATCATAAATTAGCATGACTATAAATAAAATCATGGCATCCTAACTTAGTATAAACATAAATAAATCATGGCATCATAAATTAGCATGAATATAAATAAAATCATGGCATCCTAACTTAGCATAAACATAAATAAATCATGGCATTCTAACTTAGCATAAACATAAATAAATCATGGCATCATAAATTAGCATAAGCATAAATAAATCATGGCATCCTAACTTAGCATAAACATAAATAGATCATGGCATCATTGTAGCGACCCGCCTTCTTCTACCTTAGACGGATCGTTACTTTATCTACTTCTTGACTCTAATGCACGACTAAAAATGCGGAAATCTTTTTTTTTCCTTCTTCTCAATTTAAATCTATCTATAATATACTAACTCTAATAGTCATGCATGATACCATGTCACACTTTCTTTCTCAAAAACTCGTAAGAAAATACTTATGGAAACTTGCCTCGCTCAACTCAGCTTACGGGTATCAGTCGACTAGTACTGTACCAGTCGACTGGTACGCCTGAAATCTGAAAATTCAGATTCGAAACTTAGTTTACAAAAGCCACCAAACTTATAGATTCAAGCCATAGCAAGACACAACACCATTTCTATACTCTATACCAGTTTTCTAAACAATTTAGCCAATCAAAACGAATCCATAAACTTGAAATTAGGACTTTTGCGGAATTTAGCAAGTTATGAAAAATCTACATAGACTTTAAGCTAGAGTTTGTACCAAACTTAACTTCTAACCATTGAAACTCATCACACAAAATTCTGAAACATCCCTAAGGCATTATCAAATGAGAAAGTAACTTTTCTAAACATACTTAAGCAATCAAAACTTGATTCAAAGGGAAATTAATACTATCTTGGCACATGCATCTATTTCTCTAACAAAGTATCAATATTTCAAACTACTCACACTTCTACTCATCCAATGCAATCATAAGGATATGTAGGCTAAAAGAAATAACATGGAACCTATACTCTAAGAAATTGAGTATGTAAAACTATCCAAAAACTTATATGTTCGCTAACTCCATAAAACAAGAACTTGAAATCTGAATAAACTATAACATTGTAATTTAAATAGTTAAATTGTCTCGTCTCAAAGATCTCTCCAAAATCAGCCACCACACACACTTTTCTCAGCACCGCCTCGTCGCCTTCCTTCAGAATTGCTTGCCTTTACCTTTATCTGCAATAAGAGGAAATGCATCTAGTAAGCAAAAAGCTTAGTAAGTACTATCTAGCTCACAAAATCTCGAAATGTGCAAACATGCTTCTAGAACAATATGAAAATCATATGAGATACTAATATGCTTGAAAGAAAACTAAGAACATGTATAACTCAAAACATGCATACTCAAGAAATAATAAATCTCAATTTACTTTTCTTGGCTCAACTTGAAACTTTAGCTATTCTTTAACTTTTGAAAACTTTCTTAAACTTTCGAAACTTTGCTAAAGCATATACTTGAAAATAATAATCACTTGGATCCACTGAAGACGTAAGTACCATCTCATATGCGCGTTCCCTAAAAGGTTGGGGTAGCGAGCCACCAATCCTAATAGAGCAGACCTTGGTCTACTAGGGCCAAGACCTTGGAATTGGACACCTGGATTTCTTTAACGACGCCCTTGGATGCCGGGTACTGGCCTTAGAAAATAAAATAGCTTTTCTTTCTTTTCTTTCTTATCTGTAAATGCCTTGGCATTTTCTCGAGCACCTTGCGTGCTAAAATCCCTAAGTCTTGACTTTTGGGGATTTCTTAAGGCCTTGGCCTTTTCTTTTCTTATCTTTATCTTTTCTTTTCTTTTCTCATAGCTCTTCTTGGACCCTAAACTCACATAGGGTACTTAATCAACATATATAAGCATATAATGAACTAAGATCACATGCAAAAACTCAAACAAAAAGGAAATATCTCTTTTAAAAACTTTTAAGGAAAATTCTTGCGGAAAAACCGCCTCTTACTGCAGGTGAGCAGTACTTACATTGATATCTTGGACTTACAACCAAGATTGACGTCTAGAGCTTGGGAGAAACTTGAGATCTCGGAGAATTCTTCGCGCCTATGCGTTCCTCTCGTCGCGGGGATTCCGAATATAGGAATATCTCTTGGAGGAGAGCTTTGGCCGGCCCTCTAGGGCTTGGTGTGGCGTGCGCACAAGAGAGGAGAGGGAGAGGGGTCGGCGCAACTTGGGAGAGGGAGAGGGTTTGAGAGAAAATAAAACTTCTCTCTTTAATAATCTATTTATACCTATGGGCGGATCGACCTAACTACCCCTTAAATATACTTCTCTCCATCTCTTGTTGTGCTTGATACCCTAGCCTGGCTGGTCGCGCGCTTGCCTGGTCTCGTGCTGGTCGCGGGTTCGAACCCCCTGCTGCCCTTAACGATTTTTTCTCCCTTTCTTTTTTTTTCTTCCTTTTTAAAATACTAAACGGACTCGGAAAATTCCATAAAATATTCTAAAAATCCCTAAAAATATCTAGAATATTTCTAAACCATTTTTAAATAATTCTAAGGACTTTAAGAACTAAAAATGGGAATTTTGGGGCGTTACAATCCCCCATACCTTATGAAAAGTTCGTCCTCGAACTTAGAATAATTCTGGATATCTCTCTCTCATGCTGTCCTCACGTTCCCAAGTAGCCTCTTCATGCTTTTGATTCTGCCAGATGACCTTCACTAGTGGCACTTCTTTGTTTCTTAATCTTTTAACTGCTTTGTCCACTATCTGTGTCGGTCTGCTCTCATAACTAAGATCTTCTTGGACCTGTACTGACTGAGGCTGAATCACTTGGCTAGGGTCGTGAATACACTTCTTTAGCATGGAGACATGGAATGTACTGTGGATAGCTGACATATCCTCTGGTAAGTCCAACTCATATGCTACCTTACCAACCCTCCTTATGATCTTGTAGGGTCCTATGTAGCGAGGACTTAGCTTACCCTTTTTACCAAATCTCATCACTCCCTTCATAGGAGCGACCTTGAGAAATACTGAATCTCCAACTTGGAATTCAAGTGGCCTACGGCGTGTGTCAGCATAACTTTTCTGTCTACTCTGGGCAGTCTCAATCCTCTGGCGGATCGTCTGGATAGCCTGAGTGGTCTCATCTATAAGCTCAGTCTGGCTGTCTAGTCCTGATCCATCTCTTTCTTCTCACCAGCTTCTTGCCAACAAATGGGTGATCTACATTTCCTACCATATAATGCCTCATAAGGTGCCATCCTGATGGTGGCCTGATAGCTATTGTTGTAGGCAAACTCAGCTAAGCACAGAAATTTGCACCAACTGCCTTTAAAGTCCAATGCACAAGCCCTGAGCATGTCTTCTAAAATCTGATTTACTCTCTCTGTTTGTCCATCTGTCTGGGGATGGAAAGCTGTGCTGAACTGAAGTCTGGTGCCTAGGGCGTCCTGAACACACCTCCAAAAATGGGAGATGAACCGCCCATCTCTGTCAGAAACGATCGACTTCGGAACTCCGTGAAGCCTGATTACTTCTTTCACGTACAGCTGTGCTAACTGCTCTACCGAATGCGATAACTTGATGGCTAGGAAGTGGGCAAACTTGGTCAATCTATCCACTATCACCCAAATTGCATCGTGTCCATGGGTGGTTCTTGGAAGACCTGTGATAAAGTCCATGGATATTTCTTCCCACTTCCACTCTGGAATGGGAAGTGGCTGTAGAACTCCTCCTGGTCTCTGGTGTTCTGCTTTGACCCTCTGGCAGGTCAAGCAGGTACTGATATATCTGGCCACGTCTCGCTTGAGTCCAGACCACCAGAATCTTTTCTTTAAATCTTGATACATCTTGGTAGAACCAGGATGCATAGAGTATGGGGTACTGTGGGCCTCTTCTAGAATATTCTTCCTTAGTTCCTCATCATTGGGGACGCAAAGGCGGTCTCCAAAATAGAGTAAGCCACTATCTGATACTCGAAACTCTGAATTTTCTGCCTCTTGGATCCCCTGCTTGATCTTCTGGATCTCTGGGTCTTGACTTTGCTTTCTTTGTAAATCCATAAGCAGGGTTGACTCTAGAGTCAATGCAGAAAGTTGCCCAATCATTACCTCGACTCTAAAATCTTTTATTTCTTTCTGAAGTGGTAGAGACAGTGATGATAAAGACATCAGTGCTGCACAGGATTTCCTGCTCAGTGCATCTGCCACTTTATTAGCTTTACCTGGGTGGTAGAGGATTTCACAGTCATAATCTTTGACCAACTCTAGCCACCTGCGCTGCCTCATATTTAGGTTCTTCTGAGTGAAGAAGTACTTCAAACTTTGATGGTCTGTGAAGATTCGGCACTGCACTCCATACAGGTAGTGTCTCCAGAGCTTCAGTGCGAAAACCACAGCTGCTAGCTCAAGGTCATGCGTAGGATAATTCTTCTCGTAGTCCTTGAGCTGTCTGGAGGCATATGCTATTACTTTACCGTCTTGCATGAGGATAGCTCCAAGGCCCATCTTGGATGCATCACTGTAGATGTCAAAGGCCTTGTCACTCTCTGGAACAGTCAGGATGGGAGCACTGGTCAGTCTCTTCTTCAGCTCTAGAAAACTGTGCTCGCATTTATCTGACCATTCAAACTTCTTGTTCTTTCTGGTCAAGGCTGTGAGTGGAGAGGCTATCCTGGAAAAGTCCTCCACAAATTTTCTGTAATATCCTGCCAGGCCTAAGAAGCTTCTGATCTCACTGGCATCTTGGGTCTACACCAGTTGCTGACTGCTTCTATCTTGGTTGGATCAACTTGAATGCCTTCTTTGGATACAATGTGACCTAGGAAGGTCACCTGATCTAGCCAAAACTCACACTTTGAGAATTTTGCATAGAGCTTCTCCTGCTGAAGGATCTGCAGCACTATCCTCAAGTGTGTAGCATGTTCCTCTGGAGTCTGTGAGTATATGAGAATATCATCAATAAATACAATGATAAATTTATCGAGATACTCCCTGAAGATATGGTTCATCAGCTCCATGAAGACTGCTGGAGCATTGTTTACTCCAAAAGGCATTACTACAAATTCATAGTGGTCGTATCTTGTCCTGAAAGCCGTCCTGGGAATGTCACTTTCTTTAACCTTCAGCTGATGATACCCAGAACGTAGATCTATCTTCAAGAACACTGTAGCCCCTTTGTGTTGATCAAATAAATCATCTATTCTAGGAAGGGGGTACTTGTTCTTGATGGTTACCTTGTTCAGAGCTCTGTAGTCTATGCACAGACGCATAGACCCATCCTTCTTCTTCACGAAAAGTACAGGAGCTCCCCAGGGTGAATGACTCGGGCGAATGAAGCCCTTGTCCAGTAGCTCCTGGAGTTGCTCTTGTAATTCCTTCAACTCTGCTGGAGACATACGATATGGGGCCTTCGAGACCGGACCGGTACCGGGCACCAGCTCGGTCTCGAATTCCACTTCTCTGTTGGGAGGTAGTCCAGGTAATTCTTCTGGGAACACTTCTGGATAGTCGCAGACTACCCGTACATCCTCCTGCTTGAGTTCTTTCTTTGCTTCTGAGTCCACTATGTGTGCAAGAAAACCAGCACACCCTTGCTCTAGCATCTGGTGAGCTGCCAAGGCTGAGAGAAATTTCTGAGTCTTCCTCCTTGGGGCTCCTTGAAACTCGAAGGGTGGTTCTTCTTTTGGGCTGAAAACCACCTTCCTTCTACGGCAGTCCACTGAAGCGCTGTACTTACTGAGGAAATCCATGCCCAATATGATGTCGAAGTCCTGCATCGCAAGGACTATCAGATCGACATGTAGCTCTCGGTCTGAAATCTTGATTGGCACAGCCCGGAGCCGCTGGGTGGATTCCATGATTTCCCCTGAAGGGAGAGTTGTCAGGAATCTGGACTCCCAACTCTCTGTAGGCACCTGTAACTTACTAGCAAAAGGTACTGATACGAAAGAATGGGTCGCCCCAGTGTCAAACAGTGTAGTAGCTAAATGCTGAAAAATAACTATTTGACCTGTTACGACCGTGGAGGCGCTGGCAGCTTCTTCCTTCGTGAGGGAAAAGACTCTGGCATTGGTTGGAACTGGTGCTGCTTCCAATCCTCCCTGACTGATCTGAGGTCCCTCCAGCATAGTAGGCATGTAATGTAACTGGGGCTTGCCTCCATACTGTACGGACTGCTGAGGAAGTACTTTAAACTTGTTTGGGCAGTCTCTGGATCTGTGTCCCTCTTGTCCACATGAATAGCATCCAGTTACACCCAAAAGGCATGTTCCTGAATGGTTCCTCCCACACTTAGGACAAGGTGGATACCTAGCTTGCTTATTCTCTGGTTTTCCTTTCTGGCTGCCAGGCCACTGCTTCCTTTTGTGGTTCTTGTTCTTCCAGTTCTGGCTATTTGGCTGAGGCTTCTGGCCTCCTATTGTCTTGTTCTCAATCAGGACTGGCTTCTGCTGTGCTTGCTGTGCCTTGATGCTATTCAGGTAGTGCTCTGAGATTAGAGCACTACTGACCAACTCCTCGCTGGTCTGGGGTCGGTGCATCCCGCTGTTCACGTTGAGTGCTATCTCAGGGTTCAGCATGCGGAGCATCAGCCTGACTCGCTCCTTCTCTGTGCTGACTAGCTCTGGGCAGAGGCGAGCTAGTCTGTTGAACTTTGCGACTGCTTCTCCCACTGGTAGGCTACCCTGTCTGAACTCCATGAAGTCCTCGAAGTGCTTGTTGGTAACCTTCATGTGAAAAAATTCCTCATAGAACTCGTGCTCAAAATCTGCCCAGCTCATCTGGTTGACTATCTTCTTACTCTTGACTCGCTCCCACCACATACGAGCATCTCCAGTTAGGCAGAAGGAGGCACATTTGACCTTCTCGACTTCTGGCCAGTCAAGAAGCTCCATCGTGCTCTCTAAAGTCTTGAACCAAGCCTGGGCATCCCAGGGCTCAGTCGTGCCTGAGAAGCTTTCGGGTTTCAGCCTCTGCACGGAGGTATGCTTCTTGTCTTCGGTTCACGCAGGGGTCTCTGTGGGCTGGTGGAACTTCAGCCACTACTGGAGTTCCCACTCCTGCTGTGGGTGGTGTAGGGGGCACTGGGTGCTGATTCGCCATCAGTGTGGCGATGGTCTTCTGTTGTTCTGTAATCTGAGCTTGCATTTGAGCAATGACTGCCATCAGGTTTGGCTGTTCTGTGCCAGGCTCACTGTTATCTTGAACTGGAGTTCTGTTATTAGCATTAGGAGCTCGGCCTCTTCTTGCCATCTAATAATGCATAAAGGAACAAGAAATCACTACTACATCTCTAGGTATAAACTTGTCTTCTTACTTAGAATCTGATATCCATTCTAGGGATTAAACATGATTCCGTGATACTAAGGGATTAAACATGCTTCCTTGTTCTATGCACATGTGAGTAGTACTTAAGCATTTCTCTTACTGCAATTAATAAAGGAGCAATAGAAAAACTGAAACTTAAAGCTTTCTTACTTGAAGACGGCAAGGTTGATGCTGATGTGTGTGTGATGCTGGAGAATGGGAACTGCTCTGATACCACCTGTAGCGACCCGCCTTCTCTGCCTTAGACGGATCGTTACTTTTCTACTTCTGACTCTAATGCACGACTAAAAATGCGGAAATCTTTTTTTTTTCTTCTTTAAATCTATCTATAATATACTAACTTAATAGTCATGCATGATACCATGTCACACTTTCTTTCTCAAAAACTCGTAAGAAAATACTTATTGAAACTTGCCTCGCCAACTCAGCTTACGGTATCAGTCGACTGTACTGTACCAGTCGACTGATAGCCTGAAATCTGAAATTCAGGTTCGAAACTTGTTTCCAAAAGCCACCAAACTATAATTCGAGCCATAAAAACATGACACCATTTCTATACTCTATACCAGTTTTCTAAACAATTTAGCCAATCAAAACGAATCCATAAACTTGAAATTAGGACTTTTGCGGAATTTAGCAAGTTATGAAAATCTACATAACTTTAAGCTAGAGTTTGTACCAAACTTAACTTCTAACCATTGAAACTCATCACACAAAATTCTAAACATCCTAAGGCATTATAAATGAGAAGCAACTTTTCTAACATATTAAGCAATAAAACTTGATTCAAAGGAAATTAATACTATCTTGGCACATGCATCTATTTCTCTAACAAAGTATCAATATTCAAACTACTCACACTTCTACTCATCCAATGCAATCATAAGGATATGTAGCTAAAGAAATGACATGGAATCTTACTCTAAGAAATTGAGCATGTAAAACTATCCAAACTTAAATGTTCGCTAAACTCCATAAAGCAAGAACTTGAAATTGAATAAACTATAACATTGTAATTAAATAACTAAATTGTCTCGTCTCAAAGATCTCTCCAAAATCAGCCACCACACACACTTTCTCAGCACGCCTCGTCGCCTTCCTTCAGAATTGCTTGCCTTTACCTTTATCTGCAATAAGAGGAAATGCACTAGTAAGCAAAAAGCTTAGTAAGTACTATCTAGCTCACAAAATCTCGAAATGTGCAAACATGCTTCTAGAACAATATGAAAATCATATGAGATACTAATATGCTTGAAAGAAAACTAAGAACATGTATAACTCAAAACATGCATACTCAAGCAATAATAAATCTCAATTTACTTTTCTTGGCTCAACTTGAAACTTTAGCTATTCTTTAACTTTTGAAAACTTCTTAAACTTTAGAAACTTTGCTAAAGCATATACTTGAAAATAATAATCACTTGGATCCACTGAAGACGTAAGTACCATCTCATATGCGCGTTCCCTAAAAGGTTGGGGTAGCGAGCCACCAATCCTAATAGAGCAGACCTTGTCTACCAGGGCCAAGACCTTGGAATTGGACACCTGGATTTCTTTAACGACGCCCTTGGACGCCGGGTACTGGCCTTAGAAAATAAAATAGCTTTTCTTCTTTTCTTTCTTATCTGTAAATGCCTTGGCATTTTCTCGAGCACCTTGCGTGCTAAAATCCCTAAGTCTTGACTTTTGGGGATTTCTTAAGGCCTTGGCCTTTCTTTCTTATCTTTATCTTTCTTTTCTTTTCTCATAGCTTTCTTGGACCCTAACTCACATATAGGGTACTTAATCAACATATATAAGCATATAATGAACTAATCACATGCAAAACTCAAACAAAAGGAATATCTCTTTTAAAACTTTAAGGAAATTCTGCGGAAAAACCCCTCTTACTGCAGGTGAGCAGTACTTACATTGATATCTTGGACTTACAACCAAGATTACGGTCTAGAGTCGGGAGAAACTTGAGATCTCGGAGAATTCTTCGCGCCTACGCGTTCCTCTCGTCGCGGGGATCCCAATATAGAATATCTCTTGGAGGAAGCTTTGGCCGGCCCTCTAGGCTTGTGTGGCGTCGCCAAGAAGGAGAGGAGAGGTCGGCACTTGGAGAGGGGGTTTGGAGAGAAAATAAACTTCTCTCTTTAATATCTATTATACTATAGGGCGGATCGACCTAACTACCCCTTAAATAACTTCTCCCTCCTTGTTGTGCTTGATACCCTAGCCTGCTGGTCGTGGCGCTGCCTTGGTCTCGTGCTGGTCCCGGCGAACCCCTTTGCCCTTAAAGTTTTTTCCCTTTCTTTTTTTTTCCTTTTTAAAATACCAAACGGACTCGGAAAATTCCATAAAAATATTCTAAAAATCCTAAAAATATCTAGAATATTTCTAAACCATTTTTAAATAATTCTAAGGACTNCATCCTCTCTTCAGGTATCTTCGTTATTGAATGTCACTCTATTTCCTCAGATACCTGGGTACTTGATACTGGGTGTAGCTCACATATATGTAATGACATACAGGGGCTAAGGAATAGAAGAAGGCTCGTCAAAGGAGAAGCGAATTTGCGAGTTGGAAACGGAGCAAAGATTGCTGCTGTTGCCATCGGAACATATTTGCTAAAGCTCCCCACTGGACGTGTCTTAGAATTGGATAATTGCTATTTCGTTCCTTCGTTGATAAAGAACATTGTATCTATTTCATGTTTGAATGAAAAGGGTTATCATTTAACTTTTAGTAACAATTGTTGTTACATAACTTTAAATGGCGTTCTTTATGGGAATGGAACTTTGTGCAATGGCATCTACACGTTAGATTTATCCAGTGACGTTTTCAATATCGAAGTTAGCAACAAACGTGCTCGAATAGATAATCGAATAGACTCCTACACTTGGCACTGTCGTCTTGGCCATATAAGTAAGAAACGCATGACCGAATTACACCGATGTGGAATTTTGGAATCATTTGAACCCGGTTCATTTGATACATGCGAATCGTGCTTAAAAGGCAAGATGACCAAATTACCCTTTCCCGGAAAAGGTAATCCAGTGGGAGAATTGCTTGGTCTAATACATACCGATGTATGTGGACCAATGTCAACTCTTTCACAAGGAGGCTATAGCTACTTCATCACCTTCATCGATGATCACTCACGATTCGGGTATGTGTTCTTGATGAAACACAAATCTGAAGCCTTTGAGAAATTCAAAGAGTTCAGAAATGAAGTAGAGAAACAGCTTGGCAAAAGTATTAAAATACTTCGATCCGATCGAGGTGGTGAATACTTAAGTCAAGAGTTTCAAGATTATCTAAGGGACAATGGGATATTGTCCCAATGGACTCCGCCGTATACACCACAGCATAATGGTGTATCTGAGAGGCGCAACCGAACCCTGATGGACATGGTTAGGTCTATGATGAATCATGCAACTCTTCCAAAATCCTTTTGGGGCTATGCACTTAAGACAGCTGTTTACTTGCTAAACAGAGTCCCGACTAAGGTAGTCTCTACTACTCCATATGAGATTTGGAATAGTAAGAAACCTCACTTAACTCACCTTAAGATATGGGGTTGTCCTGCTTATGTGAAGCGGGTTGTATCAGACAAATTGGATGCTAAGTCTGATAAATGTCTATTTATTGGATACCCTAAGGAAACGAAGGGTTACCAATTCTATCATCCCTTGGAACAAAAGGTGTTTGTTTCAAGGCATGCTGTATTTCTAGAAAAGAGTTTCTTTTACAAGAAAACAGTGGGAGTGGGATTGAACTTGATGAAGTTCAAGAAACTCCAATAGACATCTCAGAGACACCTAGTCTAGGCCCACAACCGATAATTCATAGTGATGAGCTATCAGTTGAACCTAAAACTACACCTCCTCTTCGTAGGTCTGATAGGACACGCAACATTCCAGAGAGATACGGATTTCTCGTAAGTGAATCGAACGACGTGTTGCTCATTGGCGATGACGAACCTATCAGTTATGAAGATGTTCTGAAAAATTCAGAAAGGGACAAATGGCTTGAGGCCATGAAGTCGGAAATGGATTCCATGTATGAAAATCAAGTATGGGACTTGGTTAACCCACCTGAAGGGATTAAACCCATAGGGTGCAAGTGGGTTTTCAAGAAGAAAACCGACATGGAAGGTAATGTTGTTACCTATAAGGCTAGATTGGTGGCAAAAGGATATCGTCAAAAACAAGGAATTGATTATGACGAAACCTATTCGCCAGTAGCTATGCTGAAATCCATTCGGATGCTCCTAGCCATAGCAGCTCATTATGATTATGAGATATGGCAAATGGATGTGAAAACAGCTTTCCTTAATGGAAACCTACTTGAGGATGTATACATGATACAACCTGAAGGTTTCACATCGGTTGATAAAACCAAGGTATGCAAGCTTCGGCGATCCATATATGGACTAAAGCAAGCATCTAGGAGCTGGAACATCCGTTTTGATGAGACAATCAAAGAGTTTGATTTCTCACAAAATCCTGACGAACCTTGTGTGTACAAGAAGGTTAGTGGGAGTGCAGTCGTATTCCTAGTATTATATGTCGATGACATCTTACTTATAGGAAACGATATATCAGTTTTACAGACAGTTAAGATTTGGTTGTCCAAAACTTTCTCCATGAAAGACCTGGGAGAAGCAACCTATATCCTTGGGATTAGAATCTATAGAGATAGATCAAAACGGTTGCTTGGTCTTTCGCAGTCTACATATATAGACCGAGTGCTAAAAAGGTTTAGCATGTCGGAATCCAAGAAAGGTTACCTTCCCATCAGGCATGGGATCAACCTTTCGAAGTCTATGTGTCCGCGCACAGAAGACGAGAGGATTAGCATGAATAAGATTCCCTATGCATCCGCAATAGGATCTATCATGTATGCTATGTTATGTACTAGGCCCGATGTATCGTATGCTCTGAGCGTCACGAGCAGATATCAATCTGATCCAGGAATGGATCATTGGGCGGCTGTTAAAACAATCCTTAAGTACTTAAGAAGGACTAAGGATGTATTTCTAATATATGGAGAAGGAGATTTGAAAATACGTGGGTATACAGATGCCAGTTTCCAGACAGATAAGGATGACTCCAAATCGCAGTCTGGATACGTATTTACTTTGAATGGAGGCGCAGTAAGTTGGAAGAGTTCCAAACAAGACACTGTAGCGGATTCTACCACGGAAGCGGAATATATCGCAGCTTCGGAAGCAGCAAAGGAAGCAGTCTGGATCAAGAAGTTTGTCTCCGAACTTGGCGTGGTTCCAACCATTGATGAAGCAGTGCCGGTATACTGCGACAACAATGGAGCTATTGCACAAGCAAAGGAACCAAGGTCTCATCAGCGATCCAAACACGTGCTTCGACGCTATCATCTGATCAGAGATATTATAAGTAGGAATGACATACAAATTGAGAGAGTTCCCACTGAAAGGAATATAGCGGATCCTTTAACTAAGGCCTTGCCTCAAAACAAGTTTGAGGGTCATGTTAGAGCCTGTGGTATTGGATACCGTAGCGATTGGCATTAGGCCAAGTGGGAGTTTGTTAGTAATATGAGAGAAGTGTCCTAAGGCAATCGCCTTATGATGTAAACATTTATTTTAATAAATGATAATTCACTATTTGAGTATACATGTTTTGTGTATTTGATTGGGATCTTAAACTCATCTACTGAATGTCCGCAATACAACTCACAGCATAAGAGAATTTGTGATGGGATCACAACTAGTGATTATCTCTAATGTGCAATTGTGAAGTATTGAAATTATCCCTAGTCGATGAATTGATAAAAACGGACACTATCAATTCTGTTGAGACTAGCATGAGTTATTCTCTAATCAGCTGATTCTCACTAGCTGGTGACATTGGGATGTCCGGAGATAAACATGGATGCTAGTTAAGGGAACTAGTTCATTGGAGTGACTAGCTGTAAGACTTCATATGGGAATCTACATGTAGATATGTCAATGAAGATCTTACTGCGGCTTAAGTGCGATGTTCCTTTGACTTGCGGTGTTCAAGTCATCTTGGTCATGGAGACTTATACTTTGACATCTTAAGCAAGCATCTCCAAGGAGGTGTGGACCCAGGATGATCGGGTATAAGCCGAAGTGCCCGAAGATGTTTGAACAGCCTACAAAGGATTCACCACTCCTTGCGAGGAGATGTATACCCAGGCCTATCGTCGGATTGTTACTCGAAGCCTCTGGCCAGAGCATATCATGTTAAGAGTGCGAGTCTCTTAAATACATGAGAGTAATTAGAAATCCAAAGGACGAGGAAGACACTACTTGGGCTAGGTGTGACGTAGTCAGCCTAGTGGGGACTGACACCATAGACCGTGTCCTGAACCAAGTGGGTATAAGATGGTGAAGGGAATGAGGCACGATTCATTAGAGCTGCTGAAGGGTTTCAGAATAATTTCTTCTGGGGTCAAACCGTTGATCTTTCGATTAATTGGGGATCCTGATGTACTACTAGGTGCCACTCATGATCGTTCTATAATTAATGGGTTAATTATAGACGGCCAACATAAATCGAAAGCCTATTTAGTCACACGCAATACGAGTAATCCGAGGGATTTAAAACAAGTTGAAAATTGGATTTTCCGATCAAGAGAAACGAGTCGAATCTGAGTTAATCAGAGGCGCAATGGAAGCTAAAATGGCTAAGTCTTTTGAAGGCTTTTTGGGCGAATTAAATGAGTTTAATTCGCGACCGGTTCGGGTTGGTTTGGCCGGCCAAAGGAGGTGCTAACCCTCCTTGTGGTGGCCGGCCATTAAAGGAGATTAAACCAATTTAATTGGTTTAATTAATAAAATAAACCTAGCGCGGTTTGTTTTATAAATTATGGATAAATAAATTTGTATAAAGAAAATTTATATAAATAAATTTGTAGAAATTTATTCTTTTTATGGAAGTTAAAATAATCCATGAATTGGTTTATTTTAATTTTATAAAATCAATTATGAATTGATTTTATCATAATAAGAAAGTTTATAAATTTCTTATAAAATTTATTCCATAATTTAAAGAGAGAAAAGAATGAGTTTTATTATAAATTAGTTTATAATAAAACTTGGTTTAAACGGAATAATTAGTTAAGAAAATTTATAGGATAAATTTCTTATAACTAATTTCGTTTAGAGGGAGACTTAGCAAAGAGTTGCTACTATATAAAGGACCCAAAGGCTAGCCCTTTATTCACAACATCAATCAATTAATCAAGAGATTAATTAGATCTCTCCCTCTCTCTCTTAATCTCTCCTCTCCTCTTCTTCTTCTTCCCTTAGGGCCGGCGCACCCTAGCTCCTCTAGGGCCGGCGCCCAACCAAATCCAAGAAGGTGAAGTTGCCGTGAGCATTGAAGAAGAAGAAGGAGAACCCGAACGCGAAGTAGAAGAAGCGGATAGCGACTCCTCTCTTCCGGAATACGATTCCGTTACTTCATTGGTTAGTTTTTCTAATTTTTCTCTTGTCCTTCTAGTTGTGCCTTCCGAGAATCTAGTAGTTCTCGTCGGCACAAAACTCGTGACTTTGCGAAGTCATCCCGAAGAGAACTCGGCGTGGACGCGAATAGAGGCGAAGCTTCCAAGGGACGCTACGGTTGGATCTCGTCCCTTTCTTCAAGTTACGCGAGGTATAAAAGTAAATTAGTTTACTTTTCCGCAAACTTTTATTTCATGATTATGTCGATACACTATAAGGTTGCATGCTAGATACGAAGTTAAAATAATTTAGGAAATTATTTTATGCAAACTCTTCCGCTGCACGTAAAAATTTTAAATTTTACGAACTCGTATCCTTGTCGACATGCACCCGGTCCCAACACCTATGTGATTCAGAAATCTTATGTTGTCAGTCTTAAATATACTTTTTTTTAGACACATGTTTGGTATCATTTCACAGAGCAAATGTACTCCACTGCCAATATTACCGTCAACTTTTGATTTCTGTAACATCATTTTGGAAGTGAATTGGTTGTGAATTAGTCAATTAGAAGTGGCATTACTTGTTCTTTATTAATTTTTGCATGAAGATAATGTTTTCAGGAGCTAGAAAATCCACTGATTCTTATTCACGATAAGAAGATATTAGACATGAATTCTCTTTTACCAGTATTGGAGATTGCTTTGAAGGTAATACTACTATGATTCGCCTTATTAATTTGTCAAATGATTGCATCAGAAAATCCTAGCTAAGGAAACTAAGATGCTTGCTTTTATGTGTATTTAGACAAAAAGATCACTTCTAATTGTCAGTGAGGATGTTGTAGATGATGCTCTAGCTATGTTGTTGCTGAATAAGCGTCGGGCTGGTCTCAAGGTAATAATTCAAATCAACCAAAACAAACATGCACACCACACTTTCTCTCTTGTCCACCTTTTTTTTTTGTTGGCAATACATTCTGTGTTACACTACTTGACCCATTGTTGCAAGTTGGAATTATTTTACTATTACTTGAAGCTTCTCTATTATAATCTAAAAGTTTATTATTTTGCCTCCTAAATTTTAGGTTTGTGCTATTAAGGCCCCTGGTTTTGGTGAAAATAGACGTGCAAATTTGGAGGATCTTGCCATCCTTACAGGAGGGGAGGTTACATGTTTCTCTTGGTTTCCAAATGACATGCTTTAGACTATGATCACTATAATAAATTCCTAGTTTAAAACAAAAGCGCGTTGCCTTATTTTAGTACCTAAACACGCAGGTAATTACAGAGGATCGTGGTCTGAACCTTAGCAAAGTCAAACTGGAAAAACTTGGTACAGCTAAAAACGTTTGTAATGATTTGCGTGAAATACTGTGATAGTGTCTACAGATAACACTTTTTTTTTATTCTTTTAGGTAACTGTCTCTCTTGATGATAGTGCCTCCTTTGGCAGCTCCTTGGTGGTTATGTCCAAAGGTATTCTTCTTCAAACATGCATCGGTTCATTTTCAATTTTGAAATGTTCCATTGGGTTCATTTTTTGATGATTTATTACAGGTACTCTATATGCGCAGCAATCATACAAAGTGAGTGAGTCGTTTCCTTTCAAGTGGATAAATAAAAAGTGGAGGGAAGGTTTTTATGTTACTTCAATGACAACTGCTGGCAATAGGTGGGATGTCGTTATGTCTCGCAATGCTGGTTTCTCTGATCAGGTCAGTTTCATTTCTCACGTTTTAAAATGTACTAGAATTTTTGCATTCAACAACACATAATTGACAACGGTTTGTTACTAAAATATCATGCCAAATCGACAACAAATTTGTTACTAAAATATTACTTCCCATCCTTTTAGTAACAAATTTTTGCATTCAAATATCATATTACTCGAAATAGTAGTGGACAGACTGAATTTGACATGACTAATTGTATGATCGTATGAAATTAACATAAATATAAACACATTCATCCAATAGAAATTCCTTCAATACATTTTTTTTCCAATATATTTTGGAGCTTCAGCAGTTCTGCCTAACATCCCTGATTGGATGCAATTCTTCAATATATTTTTTTATTTGCCTAAACAGACACAGTTTGTGATTCAGAATTTGATTCTGAATCACAAACAATCAATCAAGAACATGTGTCAGATATTTAATATGGTCGTCTGAGTATTTTCCTTGAAAAGTGATTGCAAGGCTGTAAATGTCTAGATAAGCCAAGCTAGCAGTTTCCTTATAATTGCAAGCGCTGATACATACATATTTTGTTTGTTTGTTTGTTTGTTTGTTATTTTTGTTGCTTGTTGATACATATCTTCATGGATCATTTTTTATTGGACATATGCATTTAATAGAATAACTAATTAGAGTGTTTATTCTCTTTTTTCCAGCTGCAGGGACTTGTTCGTGATCATGTTCGAAGACCATTAATCTGACCTTCTAAGCTATAATTTTTGTGATTTGAACTTCATTGTAAGTTTAGTTGGGTCAGAATTATATATAATTTGAACTCTTGTAATTTGGGTCAGAATATACTTTAGTGGTTTCGTCTGTAGAAAGGTTTTTGGACAGAAGATACTTTTATGGTTTCGTCTGTAGAAAGGTTGTGGTGGATCTTTATTGTAAATATGTTGATGATGTTTGATATATATAGTTTTTGTTTTGAGTTTAAATTATTGCCTTTTAATTGAAAATATAATGGAAATATCTTTGTTGTCAAATTGGTATGAAACTGTTGTGGAACAGTGCAAACGCACAACAGATTTTTTTAAAGCTAAACTGTTGTTGTAGATAAACGGTGGCATACGACAACACAGTGATAAAACTGTTATCGAATATAATAAAAGACAACGGTGAATATGGCATACGACAACGGTGATAAACTGTTGTTATTGATATATGACAACGGTTATAAAAACTGTTGTCGAATATAATAAAAGACAACGGTTAATATGACATACGACAACGGTGATAAACTGTTGTTATTGATATACGACAACGGTTAATAAAACTGTTGTCGAATATAATAAAAGACAACAGTGAAAAATTGTTGTGAAAATGTTGTCGAATTTGATATACGACAACAGTGGAAAACTGTTGTCAAACTGTTGTCGAATGTGATATACGACAACAGTGATTCACTGTTGTCGTAGACCCCCCCTTTAACAACATGGCCTTTAACAACAGTGGTATTTGACATACGACAACAGTGATTCACTGTTGTTGAAGGCATTTTTTCTAGTAGTGTTATGTGACCGGAACATTATGAAATGGTATCTACACGTTAGATTTATCTGGTGACATTTTCAATATCGAAGTTAGCAACAAACGTGCTCGAATAGATAATCAAATAGACTCCTATACGTGGCATTGTCGTCTTGGCCATGTAGGTAAGAAATGCATGACCAAATTACACCGATATGGAATTCTGGAATCATTTGAATCCGGTTCATTTGATACATGCGAATCATGCTTAAAAGGCAAGATGACCAAATTACCCTTTTCCGGAAAAGGTAAACCAGTGGGAGAATTGCTTGGTCTAATACATACTGATGTATGTGGACCAATGTCAACTCTTGCACAAGGAGGCTATAGCTACTTCATTACCTTTATCGATGATCACTCACGAGTTCGGTATGTGTTCTTAATGAAACACAAATCTGAAGCTTTTGAGAAATTCAAAGAGTTCAGAAGTGAAGTAGAGAAATAGCTTGGCAAAAGTATTAAGATACATCGATCCGATCGGGGTGGTGAATACTTAAGTCAAGAGTTTCAAGATTATCTTAGGGACAATGGGATATTGTCTCAATGGACTCCGCCATATACACCACAGCATAATGGTGTATCTGAGAGGTGTAACCGAACCTTGATAGACATGGTTAGATCTATGATAAATCATGCAACTCTTCCAAAATCATTTTGGAGCTATGCGCTTAAGACAGCTGTTTACTTGCTAAACAGAGTCCCGACCAAGGTAGTGTCTACTACTCCATATGAGACGTGGAATAGTAAGAAACCTCATTTATCTCACCTAAAGATATGGGGTTGTCCTGCTTATGTGATGCGGACTGTATCAGACAAATTGGATGCTAAGTCTGATAAATGTCTATTTATTGGATACCCTAAGGAAACGAAAGGTTACCAATTCTATCATCCCTTGGAACAAAAGGTGTTTGTTTCAGGGCATGCTATATTTCTAGAAAAAGAATTTCTTTTACAAGAAAACAGTGGGAGTAGCATTGAACTTGAAGAAGTTCAAGAAACTCCAATAGACATTACAGAGACACCTAGTCTAGACCCATAACCTATAACTCATTATGATGAGCTATCAGTTGAACCTAAAACAATACCACTTCTTCGTAAGTCTGATAGGACACGCAATATTCCAGAGAGATACAGATTTCTCATAAGTGAATCGAACGACGTGTTACTCATTAGCGATGATGAACCTATCAGTTATGAAGATGTTATGAAAAATTCAGAAAGGGATAAATGGCTTGAAGCCATGAAGTCAGAAATGGATTCCATGTACGAAAATCAAGTATGGGACTTGGTTAACCCACCTGAAGGGATTAAGCCCATAGGGTGCAAGTGGGTTTTCAAGAAGAAAACCAACATGGAAGGTAATGTTGTTACCTTTAAAGCTAGATTAGTGGCAAAAGGATATCGTCAGAAATAAGGAATTGATTATGACGAAACCTATTCGCCAGTAGCTATGCTTAAATCCATTCGGATGCTCCTGACCATAGCAGCTCATTATGATTATGAGATATGACAAATGGATGTGAAAACAGCTTTCCTTAATGGAAACCTGCTTGAGGATATATACATGATACAACCTGAAGGTTTCACATCGGTTGATAAAACCAAAGTATGCAAGCTTCGACGATCCATATATGGACTAAAGTAAGCATCCAGGAGTTGGAACATCCATTTTGATGAGAAAATCAAAGAGTTTTACAGTCAGTTAAAATTTGACGAACCTTGTGTGTACAAGAAGGTTAGTGGGAGTGCAGTTGTATTCCTAGTGTTATATGTTAATGACATATTACTTATAGGAAACGATATATCAGTTTTACAGTCAGTTAAAATTTGGTTGTCCAAAATATTCTCCATGAAAGACCTGGGAGAAGCAACCTATATCCTTGGGATTAGAATCTATAGAGATAGATCAAAACGGTTGCTTGGTCTTTCGCAGTCTACATATATAGACCGAGTGTTAGAAAGGTTTAGCATGTCGGAATCCAAAAAAGGTTACATTCCCATCAGGCATGGGATCAACTTTTCGAAGTCTATGTGTCCGCGCACAGAAGATGAGAGGATTTGCATGAATAAGATTCCTTATGCATTCGCGATAGGATCTATCATGTATGCTATGTTACGTACTAGGCCCGATGTATTGTATGCTCTGAGCGTCACAAGCAGATACCAGTCTGATCCAAGAATGGATCATTGGGCGGCTGTCAAGATAATCCTCAAGTACTTAAGAAGAACTAAGGATGTGTTCCTAACATATGGAGAAGGTGATATGGTAATACGTGGGTATACAGATGCCAGTTTCCAGTCAGATAAGGATGACTCCAAATCTAAGTCTGGATACGTATTTATTTTGAATGGAGGCGCAATAAGTTGGATGAGTTCCAAGCAAGACACCGTAGCGGATTCTACCACGGAAGTGAAATATACTGCAGCGTCAGAAGCAGCTAAGGAAGCAGTTTGGATCAAGAAGTTTGTCTCAGAACATGGTGTGGCTCCAACCATTGATGAAGTAATACTGATTTATTGCGACAACAATAGAGCTACTCCACAAGCAAAGGAACCAAGGTCTCATCAGCGATCCAAACATGTGCTTCACCGCTATCATCTGATCAGAGAAATTATAAGTAGGAATGATATACAAATTGAGAAAATTTCCACTAAAAGGAATTTAGCGGATCCTTTAACTAAGGCCTTGACTTAAAGTAAATTTGAGGGTCATGTTAGAGCCTGTGGTATTGGATACCGTAGCAATTGGCATTAGGACAAGTGGGAGTTTGTTAGTGATATGAGAAAAGTGTCCTAAGGCAATCGCCTTATGATTGTAATCATTTATTTTAATAAATGAATATTTACTATTTGAGTATACATGTTTATGTATTTGATTGAGATCTTAAACTCATTTACTGAATGTTCGCAATACAATTCACAACATGAGAGAATTTGCGATGAATTCACAACTAGTGATTATCTCTACATGTGCAATTGTGAAGTATTGAAATTGTCCATAGTCGATGAATTGATAAATACAGACACTATCAATTCTGTTGAGACTAGCATGAGTTATTCTCTAATCAGCTGATTCTCACTAGCTGGTGACATTGGGATGTCCGGAGATAAACATGAATGCTAGTTAAGGGAACTAGTTCATTGGAGTGACTGGCTGTAAAACTTCATCTGGTAGTCTACATATAGATATGTCAGTGAAGTTCTTTCTGCAGCTTAAGTGCGATGTTCCTTTGACTTGCGGTGTTCAAGTCATCTTGGTCATGGAGACTTATACTTTGACATCTTAAGCAAGCATCTCCAAGGAGGTGTGGACCCAGGATGAATGGGTATAAGCCGAAGTGCCCGAAGATTTTTGAACAGCCTACAAAGGATTCACCACTCCTTGCGAGGAGATGTATACCCAAGGCCTATCGTCGGATTGTTACTCGAAGCCTTTGGCCAGAACATGACATGTTTAGAGTATGAATCTTTGAGATACATGAGAGTAATTAGAATCCGTAGGACGAGAAAACGTAACTTGGGCTAGGTGTGACGTAGTCAGCCTAGTGGGGACTGACACACATAGACCATGTCCTGAACCAAGTGGGTATAAGATGGTGAAGGGAATGGGGCACGATTCATTATAGCTGCTGAAGGGTTTCAGAATTGTTTCTGAGGTCAACCATTGATCTTTCGATTAATTGGGGATCATGATGTACTACTAGGTGCCACTCATGATCGTTCCATAATTGGTTAATTATAGACGACCAACATAAATCGAAAGCCTATTTAGTCACACGCACTACGAGTAATCCGAGGGATTTAAAACGAGTTGAAAATTGGATTTTCCAATCAAGAGAGATTAGGTTTGGTTGAGCCAAACGATAAGTCGAATCTGAATTTTTCAGAGACGCATCGGAAGCGTAAAATGGCTAAGTCTTTTGAAGACTTAATAGATGAATTAAATGAGTTTAATTCATTGGGGCATTGCCTGGATAGGCCAGCCAAAGTGGGTCCCCACCCTCTTTGCTTGGCCGGCCATAACAAAGGGAGGGAACCAAATTGTTTGGTTCAATTTATAAAATAAATCAAGTGTGGTTTGTTTTATAAAATTATGAATGATAAAGAAATTTATATAAAATTTATTTTTCATGGAAATTAAAATGAACCATGGATTGGTTTATTTTATTTTATAAAATCATTCATGGATTGATTTACCATGATAAAGAAATTTATATAAAGAAATTTATATAAAATTTATTTTTCATGGAAATTAAAATGAACCATGGATTGGTTTATTTTATTTTATAAAATCAATCATAGATTGATTTACCATGATAAAGAAATTTATATAAAGAAATTTATATAATAAATATCTTATGAAAATTTATTCCATAAGAAAAAAGAGACTTGGTTGATTTTATTATGAATTAAAATATGATTTTAACCATGATATAAAATCAAGACTTGGCATGATGGAATAAGTCATAGAAAATTTATATGATAAATTTCTTATGAAAATTTATTCCATAAGAAAAAAGAGACTTGGTGGTTGAGAGACCACTATATAAAGGACCCAAGGCAAGACTTGGAATTAATTCGAAATAATCCAAGTATTCTTACTTGAGCTCTCTCCCTCTCCTCCCTTCTTCCTCTTGGCCGGCCACAAGCCTCTCCTCCCTTCTTCTTGCCGTGAGCACAAGGAGAAGCACCGAGGAGACGAAGTTCTTCCGTTGGGACGATCTTCCTCTCCGGCCATCATCACCTTGGGATTGGGCGCAAGTCATCTTCCTCCTTCTGCCCGGAATTGTGATTCCGGCCAACCTTGGTGGTGAGTTTTTCTGATGTGATTACTTCTCTCTTGGTTTTTTGTCACGTTCTCAGAGAATCTAGTAGTTCTCGAGAACACGAAACTCGTGGCTTTGCGATGTCATCCCGAAGATACTCGGCGTGGATGCGAATAGAGGCGGAGCTTCCGAGAGACGCTTACTGTTGGATCTCGTCCCTTCCTTCGAGTTACGCGAGGTAATAAGTAAATTAGTTTACATTTCTACAAAATTTTAAATATATGATCATGTCTACACAAGATAAGGTTGCATGCTTAGATGTGTGGTTAAATAATTTGAGAAGTTATTTATGCTAAACCTTCCGCTGCACGTAATTAATTTTAAAATTACGAACCCGCATCCATGTCAACATGCACCCGGTCCCAACAGAGACAAGATGGAGGCTTGTGTGCATCCGAGGGAGGAGGGCCGAAGATGAAGAGGGCGTGAAGGCAACAGTCGAGGCTGCTGGTGAAGAGTCGACCATGTTGTGAGGGTCCTAGTGTGAGTCGTTGTACTCGGGAACTAAGCTGGGAGGGTTCGAGTGAGGAGTGAAATGTAGGGAGTGTAACCCTAGGCTTAGTAAAGGACCAGTTGACTGCCCTAGGAGCAGTCGACTGGTAGCACCCAGAATTCGAACATTGGGTGTCAACAGTCGAATCTGGGTGGGGGCAGTCGACTGCCCTGTGAGCAGTCGACTGCCAGCGGGTTTTCCAGCCTGAGTTCTATTTAAAGGGATCTCGGTTTGGGCTAGGGTTTTTGGTGAAATCTGCTTGGGTAGAGTAGATTAGTAGCCTTTGGTGCTCAAGTGTTGTCGATGTGCTGTGGTGAGGTTTCTCCACCCATAAGGAGTGACAAGGGATAGCCGGAGGTTATCCAGGGAGTGATCCACCGAAGGATTCTTGGATTAGTCAACCTTCTAGGTGGATACCAAGTAAATCGGTAGTGTTTGCATTATTCTTTATTGTTAGTTTTATTTTTACTTGTATTTCCACATGAGCAACTAACAACGTAGGAAGAAGAATAGAAGGTTTTCAATTCACCCCCCTCTAGCAACCGAATTGATCTAACACCCTTGACTTCTCGGGGGGTCAACCTGGCTCACCGAGGGTGAGGGGCCTTTACGTGGGGGGAGTGGATGGACAGGGGGAGCCCCAGGTGGCACGGTACAGGGGCTAGAATCATCCTCCTCTGAGCTAGAGGCCCCATCGGGAGAAATGCCCTCAGTAGGGACCACCTTGTTAGTGATATGAGAAAAGTGTCCTAAGGCAATCGCCTTATGATTGTAATCATTTATTTTAATAAATGAATATTCACTATTTGAGTATACATGTTTATATATTTGATTGAGATATTAAACTCATTTACTGAATGTCCGCAATACAATTCACAGTATGAGAGAATTTGTGATGAATTCACAACTAGTGATTATCTCTACATGTGCAATTGTGAAGTATTGAAATTGTCCATAGTCGATGAATTGATAAATACAGACACTATCAATTCTGTTGAGACTAGCATGGGTTATTCTCTAATCAGCTGATTCTCACTGGCTGGTGACATTGGGATGTCCGGAGATAAACATGAATGCTAGTTAAGGGAACTAGTTCATTGGAGTGACTGGCTGTAAAACTTCATCTGGTAGTCTACATATAGATATGTCAGTGAAGTTCTTACTGCAGCTTAAGTGCGATGTTCCTTTGACTTGCGGTGTTTAAGTCATCTTGGTCATGGAGACTTATACTTTGATATCTTAAGCAAGCATCTCCAAGGAGGTGTGGACCCAGGATGATTGGGTATAAGCCGAAGTGCCCGAAGATTTTTGAACAGCCTACAAAGGATTCACCACTCCTTGCGAGGAGATGTATACCCAAGGCCTATCGTCGGATTGTTACTCGAAGCCTCTGGCCAGAACATGACATGTTTAGAGTATGAATCTTTGAGATACATGAGAGTAATTAGAATCCGTAGGACGAGAAAATGTTACTTGGGCTAGGTGTGACGTAGTCAGCCTAGTGGGGACTGACACACATAGACCATGTCCTGAACCAAGTGGGTATAAGATGGTGAAGGGAATGGGGCACGATTCATTATAGCTGCTGAAGGGTTTCAGAATTGTTTCTGAGGTCAACCGTTGATCTTTCGATTAATTGGGGATCATGATGTACTTCTAGGTGCCACTCATGATCGTCCCATAATTGGTTAATTATAGATGACCAACATAAATCGAAAGCCTATTTAGTCACACGCACTACGAGTAATCCGAGGGATTTAAAACGAGTTAAAAATTGGATTTTCCAATCAAGAGTTATTAGGTTTGGTTGAGCCAAACGATAAGTTGAATCTGAATTTTTCAGACACGCATCGGAAGCGTAAAATGACTAAGTCTTTTGAAGACTTAATAGATGAATTAAATGAGTTTAATTCATTGGGGCGTGACTTAGATAGGCCGGCCAAAGATGGTCCCCACCCTCATTGCTTGGCCGGCCACAACAAAGAGAGGGAACCAAATTGTTTGGTTCAATTTATAAAATAAATCAAGTGTGGTTTGTTTTATAAAATTATGGATGATATAAATTTTTTATATAAACCAAGGTTTGGTTTATTTTTCATGGAAATTAAAATGAACCATGGATTGGTTTATTTTATTTTATAAAATCAATCATGGATTGATTTACCATGATAAAGAAATTTATATAAAGAAATTTATTTTTCATGGAAATTAAAATGAACCATGGATTGGTTTATTTTATTTTATAAAATCAATCATGGATTGATTTACCATGATAAAAAAATTTATATAAAGAAATTTATATAAAAAAATTTATTTTTCATGGAAATTAAAATGAACCTTGGATTGGTTTATTTTATTTTATAAAATCAATCATGGATTGATTTACCATGATAAAGAAATTTATATGATAAATTTCTTATGAAAATTTATTCCATAAGAAAAAAGAGACTTGGTTGATTTTTATCATGAATTAAAATATTATTTTAACCATGATATAAAATCAAGACTTGGCATGATGGAATAAGTTATAGAAAATTTATATGATAAATTTCTTATGAAAATTTATTCCATATGAAAAAAAGAGACTTGGCGGTTGAGAGACCACTATATAAATGACCCAGGGCAAGGCTTGGAATTCATTCGAAATAATCCATGTATTCTTGCTTGGGCTCTCTCCCTCACCTTGTTAGTGATATGAGAGAAGTGTCCTAAGGCAATCGCCTTATGATTGTAAACATTTATTTTAATAAATGATAATTCACTATTTAAGTATATATGTTTATGTATTTGATTGGGATCTTAGACTCATCTACTGAATGTCCGCAATACAATTCATACCATAAGAGAATTTGTGATGGGATCACAACTAGTGATTATCTCTACATGTGCAATTGTGAAGTATTGAAAATATCCCTAGTCGATGAATTGATAGAAACGGACACTATCAATTCTGTTGAGACTAGCATGAGTTATTCTCTAATCAGCTGATTCTCACTGGCTGGTGACATTGGGATGTCCGGAGATAAACATGGATGCTAGTTAAGGGAACTAGTTCATTGGAGTGACTAGATGTAAAACTTCATATGGTAATCTATATAGATATGTCAATGAAGTTTTTACTGCAGCTTAAGTGCGATGTTCCTTTGACTTGCGGTGTTCAAGTCATCTTGGTTATAGAGACTTATACTTTAACATCTTAAGCAAGCATCTCCGAGGAGGTGTGGACCCAGGATGATTGGGTATAAGCCGATGTGCCCGAAGATGTTTGAACAGCCTACAAAGGATTCACCACTCCTTACGAGGAGATGTATACCCAGGCCTATCGTCTGATTGTTACTCAAAGCCTCTGGCCAGAGCATATCATGTTTAGAGTATGAGTCTCTTACATACATGAGAGTAATTAGAAATCCAAAGGACGAGAAAGACACTGCTTGGGCTAGGTGTGACGTAGTCAGCCTAGTGGGGACTGACACACGCAGACGATGTCCTGAACCAAGAGGGTATAAGATGGTGAAAGGAATGGGGCACGATTCATTAGAGCTGCTGAAGGGTTTCAGAATTACTTCTGAGGTCAACCGTTGATCTTTCGATTAATTGGGGGGTCATGATGTACTACTAGGTACCACTCATGATCGTTCTATAATTAGTTGATTATAGACGGCCAACATAAATCGAAAACCTATTTAGTCACACGCACTACGAGTAATCCGAGGAATTTAAAACGAGTTGAAAATTAGATTTTCCAATCAAGAGAAATAAGTCGAATCTGAGTTAATCAGAGGCGCAACGGAAACATAAAATGGCTAAGTCTTTTGAAGGCTTATTGGGCGAATTAAATGAGTTTAATTCGTAATCGATTCGGCTCGGTTTGGCCGGCCAAAGAGGGTGCCAAACCCCTTTGTTTTGGCCGGCCATTAAAAGGGGAGAAAACCAATTTATTTGGTTTAATTAATAAAATAAATCTAGCGCGATTTGTTTTATAAATTATGGATAAATAAATTTTGTATAAAGAAATTTATATAAATAAATTTATAGAAATTTATTCTTTTTTATGAAAATTAAAATGATCCATGAAATGGTTTATTTTAATTTTATAAAATCAATTATGAATTGATTTTTCCATAATAAGAAAGTTTATAAATTTCTTGTAAAATTTATTCCATAATAAAAGAAGAGATGTATTTGTTTTATTATAAAGTTAGTTATAATAAAACTTGGCTTAAACGGAATAATTAATAAGAGAATTTATAGGATAAATTTCTTATGAAAATTCCATTAAGAGGGAGACTTGGCAAGGGAGAAGCTACTATATAAAGGAACCAAAGGCAAGCCTTGAATTCCCAATCAATTGAGTGGTCAAGAGATCTAGGAGTTCTCTCCCTCTCTCTCTTATTCTCTCCCTCTCTCTTCCCCTTAGGGCTGGCGCACCCTACTCCTCCCTTAGGGCCGGCGCACCCTAACCATCCCCTAGGGCCGACGCACATCCCAAGGGTGGCCGAGAGCTTCATCCACCAAGAACATCCCGAAGAAGAAGAATCGGATCGCGACTCCTTCCTTCCCTTCTCAGAATTTAGATTCCGTTTCTTTGGTGGTTAGTTTCCTCTCTTCTCTCTTGATCTTCTAGTTGTGCCTTCCGAGAATCTAGTAGTTCTCGTTGGCACAAAACTCGTGACTTTGCGAAGTCATCCCGAAGAGAACTCGGCGTGGACGCGAATAGAGGCGAAGCTTCCAAGGGACGCTACGGTTGGATCTCGTCCCTTTCTTCGAGTTACGCGAGGTACAAAGTAAATTAGTTTACCTTTCCGCAAAGTTTTAATTTATGATCATGTCCACACATCATAAGGTTGCATGCTAGATACGTGCTTAAAATAATTTGAGAAATTATTTTATGCTAATTCTTCCGCTGCACGTAAAAATTTAAAATTTTATGAACCCGTATCCTTGTCAACATGCACCCGGTCCCAACACACCTCCCTTCTTCCTCTTGGCCGGCCACAAGCCTCTCCCCCTTTCTTCTTGCCGTGAGCACAAGGAGAAGCACCGAGGCGACAAAGTTCTTCCGTTGGGACGATCTTCCTCTCCAGCCATCATCACCTTGGGATTGGGTGCAAGTCATCTTCCTCCTTCTCGCCGGAATTGTGATTCCGGCTAACCTTGGTGGTGAGTTTTTTCGATGTGATTACTTCTCTCTTGGTTTTTCTTGTCGCGTTCTTGGAGAATCTAGTAGTTCTCGAGAACACGAAACTCGTGGCTTTGCGAAGTCATCCCGAAGATATTCGGCGTGGACGCGAATAGAGGCGGAGCTTCCGAGGGACGCTTACGGTTGGATCTCGTCCCTTCCTTCGAGTTAGGCGAGGTAATAAGTAAATTATTTTACGTTTCTGTAAAATTTTAAATATATGATCATGTCTACACAAGATAAGGTTGCATGCTTAGATGTGTGGTTAAATAATTTGAGAAATTATTTATGCTAAACCTTCCGCTGCATGTAATTAATTTTAAAATTACGAACCCGCATCCATGTCAACATGCACACGGACCCAACACTCCTTAATTTGCATCAGGGGGACAGACTACATGGCTGCCTCCGAGGTCACATCAAGACTTTTGCGTAAGTGGTCGAGCTGCATCCGAGGAGTGGTAGACAATACTTTCTTGCCTTTCAGGGCCTCAGAAGGATCGATTGGGGAGGAACCAAGGGCTTGGCCGCCTGTCTCCATAGAATCAGTTGGCTGGGAAGGTGGAGACAGCGGTGCGACAACCTCATCATCGGAGGAAGGAATGCCTTCCTCAAGGATGGTAGGGAGCGTGCTCGGGCTGAGGGGACACAACGTTTTCTGTCTTAGGGATAGGCCTTCCGGGATTCTTCTCTTATGCCCCCTAGAACATTGGGGCATTTGTGGGTTGGTGGGAGGCGACGACCTCCCTGTGGCCTCCCCTGTATGGACGACAGCAGGAGGTGGATCAGTCCCCAAAGGGATGCCAGTCCCCGAGCTGGCAGACACACCCGGAGTCTTTTGATCGGTAGGTGTTTGAGGAACAGCAGGAGCCTCTATTTGCTCTGGCGTGACATACTCACTGGAGGATTCGACAGTCCCCTCTGAGGACTCGGCTGAAGCAGAAGGCGAGGCGAGAGGAATTGTCGGGCGATCCGGGGCCCCCTTATTGGGTTCATCCCACTTGATGAGTTGGCTAATTGCCCTCGAGAGCATGATTTCCTCTACAATAGATAGACAACGGAACATCAGTTAGAATTAACAGGCATTGATGGAAAAGATAAACTTACCAAGGCTGGGACTGATGCGGGTCACTTTAGGGATGAGGCCCGCACGGTACAAGAGCTCCTCGCATTGTACCAAGCCTGGGTTGCTGAACTCCATGCCGATGAGAATGCTCCTGGCTCGCTGGTAGGCAGGACCTTGTAGAAAGTTCCCTAGGATAGGGGGAGCAGGCATGTTCTCTGTCTAGAGATGGGAGCTGAAAGGACTATGGGCCAGTCGGATGAAGAACAACTTCTCCTTCCACCCTTTCTGAGAAGGAGGGAACCCTCCCAAGAATCTATGGCTTGGGCGCGCCATAATGATAAACGCCCCTTGCGAGCCAATTAGAACGAAGAACCAATGGAAAATGCGAGGGATCAGAAGAATGTCGAAGAGTTTCAAGATAATATACGCCCCTCCCATCTGAGCAAAGGCGTTGGGAGCCATTTGGTGGAGAGGGATGCTAAAATATGAGTTCGCATTCATGAAGAAAGGAGGAATAGGGAAACGGAGCCCTGACTCTACTTGCCCCAGAAAGAAGGTAAAGAATCCTATGGGAGGTTCCACCAACGTCTAGTCTACTTTAGGGATCACCACCGTCATCTTGGCCAAAATGTCGTAAGCCTCAATGACCACCTGTAGGGCCTCCGCCCTCACTCTAGAAGAGGCGGACTCGTACCACTCCGCTTGGTAGCCCTCCATGGTTCCTAAGGAAAATGATGAGAAGGAAGTAGAAGGCTTATGTGAAAGGAGTCCTTAAGAAAGAGGACGAAGACGAGGTCTGCTGAACGAGGAAGTCGGAAGGTGGTCGAACATCTTCGACTCCCCTTCTTATATGGAGGAGGCCGCCTGCAGGTGTGCAATAGGGCAAGTCACGTGGACGGGGTAAAACAACCACATCAAGGCAGTGCCATTGAATAACCATTCGATGTGAGCCTGCTACAGCTACGCATGTCAGCTAGAGATCGAGATGAGAGCAGTTAGGGCACGTGGCAAAGACGAATTTACGAAGGAGTTTTGTTACCATTAAAGAGCGCCATGCGCTTTTATGGATGATGGACGGCTATCATTGCTACACCAAGCTAGCAGTTTCCTTATAATTGCAAGTGCTGATACATGCATATCTTTTTTGTTTGTTTGTTTGTTAGTTTGTTATTTTTGTTGTTTGTTGATACATATCTTCATGGATCATTTTTTATTGGACATATGCATTTAATAGAATAACTAATTAGAGTGTTTGTTCTCTTTTTTCCAGCTGCAGGGACTTGCTCGTGATCATGTTCGAAGACCATTAATCTGACCTTCCAAGCTATAATTTTTGTGATTTGAACTTCATTGAAATTTGAACTCTTGTAATTTGGGTCAGAAGATACTTTAGTGGTTTCGTCTGTAGAAAGGTTTTTGGACAGAAGATACTTTTGTGGTTTCGTCTATAGAAAGGTTGTGGTGGATCTTTATTGTAAATATGTTGATGATGTTTGATATATATAGTTTTTGTTTCGAGGTTAAATTATTGCCTTTTAATTGAAAATATAATGGAAATATCTTTGTTGTCAAATTGGTATGAAACTGTTGTGGAACAGTACAAACACACAACAGGTTTTTTTAAAGCTAAACTGTTGTTGTAGATAAACGACAACAGTGCTATATAGGTAAAACTGTTATCGAATATAATAGAAGACAACGGTGAATATGGTATATGACAACAGTGATAAATTGTTGTCGTTGATATACGACAACACAGTGATAAAATTGTTGTCGAATATATTAAAAGACAACGGTGAATATGGCATACAACAATAGTTAAACACCGTTGTTAAAGTTTTTCTAAACGACAACTGTGAATATTATAAACGACAACGGTTTATCACTGTTGTCATTGATAAACGACAACACAGTCATAAACTGTTGTCGAATATAATAAAAGACAACGGTGAATTCGGTATACGACAACAGTTAAACACCGTTGTTAAAACTCATCTAAACGACAACAGTGAAAACCCTAAACGACAACAGTGATAAACTGTTGTTATTGATATACGACAATGGTTATAAAACTGTTGTCGAATATAATAAAAGACAACAGTGAAAAACTATTGTCAAAATGTTGTCGAATGTGATATACGACAACAGTGGAAAACTGTTGTCAAACTGTTGTCGTAGACCAAACGACAACAGTGATTCACTGTTGTCATAGACCCCCCCTTTAACAACATGGCCTTTAACAACAGTGGTATTTGGCATACGACAACAGTGATTCACTGTTGTTGAATGCATTTTTTCTAGTAGTGACCCCGGGGCGAATGTTTCGATTCCTCGGACTCACCGTGTCGCTAATAAAGTAGTAATGAGTGCATGGACCCACCATAACATAGTTTCTTCGCTACCCCACTAGTCTAATCAGTTAGCAACTCTTAATTCGATTAGACTTGGAGGGAGGGACATGTGATGGGGTTGAGTTCCCTGTGGCTGACACATAGACTGAAGAAGCTATGTGACAAGATCTACCGAGTCTAGACGACTCTATTTACGTGGCGCCCGAGGCCCCCTCGGGAAGGTGGGTTCCCGAGAACACCATGAACAGGCATACCTTGGAGACCGACCCGGGAAGACGCACGCTCGAGATCACATCAGGAGACCACCTTGGGAAGGTAGACGCCCAGGACCCCCCAGGCCAAAAGACCCCAAGATCACCTAGGGGTAGTGGAGCCCAAGGAGTACTCGACCTCAAGTAACGGTCCCCCATTCTTCGGATCTGCGGATAATGATCACCGATTATTACGGGATAATCATGACCCATAATTACTGCAATGGTCCAGGTTAAATGGCTGCATGGACCATTGCAAAGATGATCCCGTAACCGACAATCGAGGGGACATGGCGATGATCGTGCAGACACGTGTGATTGCCACCTCAGGTATAAAAGGTACTCGAACCCCTCCGGTAAAGGGGTTTCATCACCTCAGGTATAAAATGTACTCGAACCCCACCAGTAAAGGGGGTTCGCACTCTCTAACTTAATCATCTTCTTCTTGCTTTCTTCCATCTCCTATACTGAGGCACTGACTAGAGCATCGAAGTGGCCTCCGCCGGACAACCTCCAGCGTGTTCCTATTAATGCTCGTGTTAATCTCGCAGGGTGAGAGATCTTCCT
The DNA here is from genome assembly GCA_024364735.1 of Boesenbergia rotunda. NCBI lineage: Eukaryota > Viridiplantae > Streptophyta > Magnoliopsida > Zingiberales > Zingiberaceae > Boesenbergia > Boesenbergia rotunda. The sequence continues at coordinate 174,031 of JAGFNQ010004754.1, read as the reverse complement.
CTAGCGTCAGCATCTGCATGGGTTGAACCCTGGTGACTAGCCGTCGACGTCGATTCCTTTTGGAACAAATGTTGTTGAGTCTAATCTAAATGAGTCAAACTCAAATTAAATCTCAATCCCATAATCCAATTGGATGCACTTGAGTCTAAGTCAATTAAACAAATTTGGATCAAATCTTAGTCAAACTAAGATCAATTAATCTCCGAAGCATCGTGTCCTTAATGTATGACCAAATATGTTCTCATAACCTTGGCAATGTGCCTAAACCGCTTTAGACACATAAACAATGAGCGGCATCTAGCAATGCATCATTGCTACCCAAGTGACGAGAAAGTCGAGATATGACTTAGCCTTCGAGACTATGACAATATATGACCTTGTCTTCTATCCTTGATATCTAGATTGACCAATGAGGCATAGACCGTGTCATCCTCGATCAATCTTTGTGTTTCTTGATCCCCGAGTGGACTCACTCAAACAAATGAGCTCAATATCTTATATTGACTCATTTAAGAATGGTCATGTGTTTTAGTAGTCCTACTCGATCAAGGGCTCATAGATATCACTCCCGTCATATAGGTGGGATAGATCTCATCTACATCACTTACATCCCTCCACATAATTCATTACATACCCAGTGATCGCATTTATATTCTATCCTGTAACAGGTGACGTTTGACGATACCAAAGTATATAATTCCTTATGTAGCGAACAGTGGTGACTTCAGGTCTAACGACTATTCATACTAATAGTCATATGAGAAAGATTATAAAACTCATATGATAATCTATGAAACTTTCTCATGGCATGTCAATTCAGTACACATTCTCTAATATATACCCATGTGTCGACTTGATATCATATATCCATGACTTGTGAGCTCAAGTCATCAATTGACCTACATGCTAGTCTCCATGCATTAATATTGTCCTTGAATATTAATGCTTGACTAGGAATTCTTTAGTGTAGTATTCTTTACATCATCTCACTATCGATTCAACCAATCGATATGATGTAGATAAGAACCTACTACCCAAGGGCATTATTATACTTAGTTATTTTGTATAAATATAAAGTAAGTATAATAACCAAACATGCCTTTATTAATGATAGAATATAATACAAAAGATCTCTAGTCAATCATCACATAATTGACTCTAGGGCTCCTACTAACAATCTCTCACTAGAACTAGTGTCAATCACTGTAATATCTAATACCCAGTGACCTAGTGTCACCATCATACTTCTTCTGTGCCAAAGCCTTGGTCAAAGGATCCGCAATGTTAGCATCAGTGGGTACTGATGACTGTCCAATATCAAGGTGTCACGAATGAGCCTCAAATTTAGATATTTATAAATTGAAAACCCTTAGCTCACAAAATTAAAATGTTGTATAGGGGCCTCAAGTCGTATTTTTCTAAGGACTAGTTAAGGATGTTTAATTCAAGCTTGAAATTGTTGTCGTTTGATTATTTGGGTTTTCTAGTAAAATGGTGGTTTTTGCGATAAGAAGGAAATAACAGTATGAAATAGAATGAACTTAGCTAAAGCATGGAGCGAATTAAGAAATTGCAAGTACAACACTTAACCTATTGGAAAAACTAAGCAATTTGATTTCAAACTATTGAATTGAAATTTAAGAACTAATTGCAGAGAATTAATTGCAAGATAATGAAAACTAGAATAAAACATTGCTTAAGAAACTTGGCTTGAAGTGTAATGGAAACAAGCTAGAACAACTTGAAGAATTAAGTGCTTAAAACTAAAGATTATCCTAAATTAAACACCAAATCAGTTTATCATCAAGACTTCCCTTTGCCGTCACACAAAAGATGAGCTATAAACCCCCTAGCTCAAAAATCAACGAAGGAACACTCCCTGGATCAGTTTGCTGCGAATTGACCTTCCTAATCGGTCAACTGACCGATCAGGACCTATGCTGATCGGACTGGGAATCGATCAGGAACTATACTGATCGGACGGGGAGACAGATCAGTGATAGGTCCTGATCGGTCACAGTCACCGATTAGTGGCTAAAAACTCCTGTGATCTCCTCCTTCCTCGATTAGCTGGATGTCAATCAAGCCCAGAAACTCTCAGTGGCATTCAGAGAACCTCTCCTCGTGCTCTGATTGCTCCGAAGATGAAGATAGTAGCGATCGAATGGAATCGACAGCGGAGATAGGACTCCGGCGAAACCCTCACCCGAGCCCACTTTCAGCGACACAATTGATGCGAACTCAACCTGAAAATCTACCTCGATGATCTGAAACCTCGAAAACAAACTTGGACTTGATGTTGGCCGCGCGATCGGAGAAGAACAGACGAAGAAAGACTCAAGAACAGGAAGAAAACTCGCGATCTAGCGACGACGCTTCAGCGGAGAGGGAATTCCTCATTTAATTAATCCCATTTGAAATTGGACGGCTGTGATCATCCTCGCCTCATCCAACGGTCAGATCAAGTCAGATCATACCCAAACTCTCCAAATCTCCATCAAGGGTTAGGATCTGCTTCTCCTCAGCTCGGATCGATCAGATTTGCAATGGATGGCTCAGATCTCACTGCCTCTTGAATGGACGGTCTAGACTCCTCTCAAGCTTGATCCAACGGTCAGATGACTTCTGATTTGGCCCAAACTCTCAGATCTTGATCTATGGTCATGATTAACTCTATCTTGAGCTCGAATTGATCAAAAGTTGACAAATAGCTCAGATCACCCCGTTTCTCGATCGGATGACCCACATTGATCCATCTCTTGATCCCCTTGATCGAAGCCAATTCTGAACTCAAGTCTGATCCAATCTGATCTAGGTCCATGATCATTTAAGCCTACAAAATTATATTCAAATTTAAGTGCCAAAACATCTTAAATATATAATGATTTGAATCAAAAGCTAAAATAACAATAATTCATGGAACCTCATGTAAATGCAAACTTAAGCATATAAAAAGGGATCAAAATATGGATTTGAAAGCCTAATTTTAACAACAAAATGATAATTATCAACTCCCCCACACTTGCTCTTCGGCGTCTCGCACAAGCTAACTAGTAAACTAAACATGTACCCCCTAGATTATTCTCAATCATAGTTAGAAGCAATTGAAAGGAAATTACCTAGAGTTGTCAATCCTTAAAAATCTAAACTCAATGGACTAGAATCTTGTCCTTAGTCAACAACATAGTATACTTCATCCTTCATGACTCATTGAGATGAACTAAACAGACAAAACTCTCAAGGAAAATTTTAAAGTGGCTCTCTTCCTAAGTTCTAAGTTTTGATGAAAGTGGAGTTCATTCAAACACAATCATGGTTCTTGCACTACCATAAGCTTGCTTATGCTCTACTCTCCACCAACATTCTTGAGTTGGATCCACACCTACAAAAGCTTATTCAAACAAGTTTAAGAAATATGGAATGATTAAATGAAATGGAAATTTAATGAACGTTGATACTAAAGAATCATGATAAAGAAAGTAAAGAAATATGACATGGTTAGGAAATATGAAAAAGAAATATGGCATGATAAGGAAATATGGAAAAGTAAAGAAAATGGAAGACTTGGATACTCAAAATTGTAACTAAATGAACTTTGCCCTTTTGATGGTCCTCTCAGTGAAATCAGAGCTAAGGTGAGTAGGAATCAGCTAATTCGGATGAGAAACCTCAAGAAACAGTGCTGAATTCAGTGTTCTGTGCTGTGCCAACTCTGCTGATCGATCTGGAGACCGATCAGACTTCTCCTGATCAGTCAAAAGACCAATCAGGCTCTTCCTCTAGTCGGTTTAGCAGTCTTCTGATCGTTCTGGCTTCCCTCTGATCAGTCTAAGCTGCTTCTGATCGGTCTAAGTGACCGATCAGACACCTCCCTGATCGGTCTGGAGACCAATCAGAGCCTGATCAGTAGTTGAAAACTGCAGAATTCTGAAACTGTCTTCAGAGTGTTCACTTCTTTCAATCAATAACTCACTCTTAAACTTGATTACTTCTTCCAATTCAATAAACTAACCCAGCACTTGACTTTCACTTAATACTCTTTTTTTCCTTCTTCTTCTTCTTTCTTTTTTTCTATTTTTTTCCAGCTGCTATTTCTGTTTCAGTTTTTGTTTGCAGCTAAGTTCTATTTTTTTTCTTCTTCAATTCCTTTCAATGACTAGCTCCACTCATGGAATTGAAATGTTCAACAAGTTATAATAGCAATATGAAATGTTCAGACTTTCAAAACTTTTCAACTTGATAATATGAAATGTGATCATCCTTTGGTCACTACTTGGAATGTGTCTTCAATATTTAATTCAATGAAACTTTTCAACTTGATAACTTTCCTTGTTCTTATTGTTTCTGCCACTATCAACTCTTGCAACCCCCTTGGCACGCAACTACACTTATTGATACACCAATTGCAACCTTCAATTGATCTCTATTCCAATTTCTTTTCCACCTAATACTTCTTCTTGAGCACATATTTCTCTTTTTTTTTCATGGCAGTGAGAATAAGCCTTCACTTCCCAATTCTTGCAACTCATACTTCATACACAACTCCTTCAAATTGGCATACTTTTGCTTATTGGTTGCCAAATGCTTCCATTATCCTCAATATTTGATAGATTGCTTGCATCCTCCCCCACACTTAAACTTTTGTCTATCTCGGGCAAAGTAACATCAAGAAACATCAAAGTACTCAAGTCCATGGAAAAGATTATGATGAACATGAAATTTAGGGAAGGAAAATGGAATATAGAGTAGATCAACAAACAATATTGCAAAAATGATATGAGAAAGGAAACAAAGTGATTCACCTCTATAAATGTGGTATAATCATAGAAATATAGCTTTGAAAGAACCTAAGCAAGTTCTAGAGTACAATCATATGTGTGTATCACAAAAATTAGGCCAAATTCTCACTAGGTAAAAAGAATTTATCTCAAGTCATCAATCTAGAGTCCATAACTAAGTAGTACTCAAGCATCCAAGAATTTTCATCTATGGCTCAAATCCTAAGTTTTAACAACCAAATTTAATTTGCTTTCATGAGACTCTAAAATGATATAGAGAAAATCTAGAAAGATACATTTATTCCTAACCATGCAAGAAACAAGGTGCCAAAAAGTTAAAAATGGTATATACAATGAATCTTTATTCATTCTATGCTACCTAAGCATTTATTATCAAGAACTCATTGTAAAAGAAAAATTCAATGCTAGAAAACATAAAATGGTATATACAATGAAATAAGAGTGTAAGAAAGATCAAACCCCCCTTCAAGTTGGGTAAAGAGCACGGAGCATCCATCTTGGGAGAACTATCCTCACGTGATCAATCTCATAGTGCATAGCTTTCTCCCTTGTCAATTTCGCATAAGTATCTTCCGGTGGTCGGAGACGATTAAGGTGCAAAATCCATTCTTGGGGTGAATTGCTACAAGTCAATGTAAACTCAACTCCTCCCACTATTCGCTCTTTGGAAGTCCTTCCGGGAGGTTGGAGGCTATTTAATTAGAGCACCCACTCCAGAAGTCGACGACTCCCTGCAAAACCATGAAAAGAAAATACCTCCTGCATACATGCAGGGTAAGAAAGAAATGAAATACAAACAATCTCTACATAGAATGTATCAAGAAATTCATCACATCCAACAAAATCAACCTTAGGTACCTCTATGAGTTTTTCACAATCAGTCTCTACATAGGATGTATCAAGAAATGCATCACTTCCAACTAAATCAACCTTAGGTACCTCTATGAATTTTTCACAATCACTCTCTACATAGGGTGTATCAAGAAACACATCACAACCAACAAAATCAACAGTGTCACATCCAATAAAATCAATAGTGTCATGGCCAACAAAATCAACCTTAGGTACCTCTATGAGATTTTCTAAAAAATTAGGAGAAATACTTACCTTGTCGTGCTGAAAAATACCTAAAGGTTCTACAAGAGTAGATGTAACTATGGCCTCCTCCTGGTCAGGTAAAGGCTCCACCTCAGGCTCAGGTTCTGGTAGACATACAACTAAAAGAAGTGATTCTTGGGTTCCTGCTTCCACCATGCAAGTCCCTACACTTTCTGGCAAATAAGTATACTCTAAATGTTCTGGCAATGATTTCAACTCTAACTGTGACTGCTCAGTAGCTATGGGTGGTCCCTGGGGCTCAGTGCAATCCCCTACACTCTCAAACCTATCCTCTGAATCTCCTAACATCTCAATCAATATAGGTGATCCCTGGGCTCAGTGCAATCCCCTACACCTAAAGAATCATCTCCAACTGCAAATGAATCAGATTCAACCTCCAACTCAGTTGCCTCTGTAGCTAATACCTCCTCTGCCTCATCTGAAATAGAATATCCTCTCTGAATATCAAGTGAAACTTTTTCAGCAAATAACTCTGCCTCAACAACCTCATCTAAAATACCCATGCTAATGATAGAAGGATCCTCTCTGGGGTGCTGTGGGGAGGGTAAAGGGGCCCTTGGTTCCTCCACTTGAACTGAAATTTTCGGAAATGAGTCTTGAGTAGGGATTTTGGTATGTATAGTTGCTGTAGGTACCCTAATTTTGCTAATTTTTCTTCTTCTTCCACCAAAATTACAAGATCAATAGAAGAAGGACTTAGGCTTGAACTAGGGTTACAATCAACTGGTATAGAAGCCATTTTGGGGCTGTTCTAAGATGGTAAATAAGTTGCTGGAATTTTTTCAGAAAAATCAGCCCTTTGAAAATTTAAACTTGAAACCACTTCCCCACTCCTCAAAGTTATTGCACAATCATTCCCCTTAGGATTAGGAGTAGCTTGAGAAGGTAATTGACTTGATCCTTGGGCTTGCATTTGATTCATCCCACTAGCTAGTTGTTCAATGTGTCTTTCAATGTCTTGAAGAGTGGAATCATTCTTTTGTGGCCCTTGTTGTAATAAAATTTATTGCTGTTGAAGAAATTGTTGCATAATTTCCTCAAGCATTTGTTGTTGTGCATTAAGCTCACTAGAGTCCTCAATGACTCCTTGATTGGTATAGTACTCTTGTTGGTCTTGAAATGTAGGTTGGGTTGCTGAAAATCAAAAGTAGGCTGTGAATTCTGAAAATTCTGTTGTTGGGGCTGATAAAATGATTGATTGGGTTGTTGGAATTGCTGAAAATTGGCTTGATAAGTAGGTTGAAATTATTGAAAATTATGGTTCTGAAAATTCTGATTCTGAGTCTGAAATTGTTAATTGAATTGCTGAAATTGTTGGGGTTGAAAATTCTGATTTCTAAATTGAAAATTCTGCTGGTATTGTTGGAAAGATTGATGTGAAGGTTTAAAACCTTGCTGATTATAATGAAATTATTGTTGAAAATCTTGATAAACTTGCTGGTTTTGATGAAATGGTTGCTGAAAATTCTGAAAATTTTGCTGAAACTGCAGTTTTGGATGATTCCAAGGTTGATTTTGCTGAAATTGTTGATTAGATTGCTGGAATGGTTGAAAAAGATGATTATCTTGCTGAAAATTCTGGAATTGAGAATAGGGTTACCGAAAGTTCTGAAAATGCTGCTGAAAATTCTGACAATACTGATGTTCTGCCATGGACTGCTTGAATGAGTAGGAATATTTTTCAAAAGCTTCTGAAACTCTTCCTTGATTTCTCCTAGCTCTGAATGTTCTCTCTATCTCAAGATCAAACTCCACAATATCATCATCTGCAGTCCTGATCATCAACCAAACAAAAAATGGTAGCAAATGTATATAGAAAGATAAAGCCAATGAAATAAAATCAAAGAATATGAAATTATGAAAATAAATACAAGCTCAAATCAAATAAACTCAACTAGTAGTTTCCCCGGCAACGGCGCCAAAAATTTGATGATTGCCCAACATCAAGGTGTCACGAATGAGCCTCAAATTTAGATATTTATAAATTGAAAACCCTTACCTCACAAAATTAAAATGTAGTATAGGGGCCTTAAGTCGTATTTTTCCAAGGACTAATTGAGGATGTTTAATCCAAGCTTGAAATTGTGGTCATTTGATTATTTGGATTTTCTAGTAAAATGTAGGGTTTTGCGATAAGAAGGAAATAACAGTATGAAATAGAATGAACTTAGCTAAAGCATGGAGCGAATTAAGAAATTGCAAGTACTACACTTAACCTATTGGAAAAACTAAGCAATTCGATTTCAAACTATTGAATTGAAATTTAAGAACTAATTGCAGAGAATTAATTGCAAGATAATGAAAACTAGAACAAAACATTGCTTAAGAAACTTGGCTTGAAGTGTAATGGAAACAAGCTAGAACAACTTGAAGAATTAAGTGCTTAAAACTAAAGATTATCCTAAATTAAACACCAAATTAGTTTATCGTCAAGACTTCCCTTTGCCATCACACAAAAGATAAGCTATGAACCCCCTAGCTCAAAAATCAGCAAAGGAACACTCCCTGGATCAGTTTGCTGCGAATTGGCCTTCCAAATCGGTTAGCCGACCGATCAGGACCTATGCTGATCGGACTGTGAATCGATCAGGAACTATACTGATCGGATGGGAGACCGATCAGTGATAGGCCCTGATCGGTCACAGTCACCGATCAGTGGCTGAAAAATCCCGCGATCTCCTCCTTCCTCGATTAGCTGGATGTCAATCAAGCCCAGAAACTCTCAGTGGCATTCAGAGAACCCCTCCACGTTCCCTAATTGCTCCGAAGATGAAGACAGCAGCGATCGAATGGAATCGACAGCGGAAACAGGACTCCGGCGAAACCCTCACCCGAGCCCACTTTCGGCGACAAATTGATGCGAACTCAACCGGAAAATCTACCTCGATGAACTGAAACCTCGAAAAAAACTTGGACTTGATGTTTGCTGCCGATCGGAGAAGAACAGACGAAGAAAGACTCAAGAACAGGGAAGAAAACTCTTGATCTGGCGACGATGCTTTAGCAGAGAGGGAATTCCTCATTTAATTAATCCCATTTGAAATTGGACGGTTGTGATCATCCTCGCCTCATCCAACTGTCAGATTAAGTCAGATCATACCTAAACACTCCAGATCTCCATCAAGGGTTAGGATCTGCTTCTCCTCAGCTCGGATTGATCAGATTTGTAACAGATGGCTCAGATCTCACTACCTCTTGAATGGACGGTCTAGACTCCTCTCAAGCTTAATCCAGCGGTCAGATGACTTCTGATTTGGCCCAAACTCTCAGATCTTGATCTATGGTCATGATTAACTCTATCTTGAGCTCGGATTGATCAGAAGTTGACAAATAGCTCAGATCACCCCATTTCTCGATCGGACGACCCACATTGATCCATCTCTTGATCCCCTTGATCGAAGCCAATTCTGAACTCGAGTCTGATCCAATCTGATCTAGGTCTATGATCATTCAAGCCTACAAAATTAGATTCAAATTTAAGTGCCAAAACATCTTAAATATACAATGATTTGAATCAAAAGCTAACATAGCAATAATTCATGGAACCTCATGTAAATGCAAACTTAAGCATATAAAAAGGATCAAAACATGGATTTGAAAGCCTAATTTTATCAACAAAATGGTAATTATCAGGTATCCTGCATATCCTCACATCTCTCTATCGATGATCTCTCGAATGAGATGGAATCGTCATAGTATGTGTTTGGTCTGCTGATGAGAGCGAGGTTCCTTAGCCTGTGCAATAGCCCCATTGTTGTCACAATAGAGGTATATCGAGTCTACTATACTAGGAACCACACCAAGCTCTGTAATGAACTTCCGGATCCAAACAACCTCTTTTGCTGTATCAGACACAACAATATACTCGGCCTCTATTGTAGAATCTGTGACTGTGTCCTGCTTTGATCTCTTACAGCTCACAGAGCCACCATTCAAGCAAAATACATACCCTGACTGTGATCTAATATCATCCCTATCGGTTTGGAAGCTTGCGTCACTGTAATCCTTTACAGCTAGCTCCTCATTGCCTCCAAATATCAAGAAATATTCTTTCATCCTTCATATGTACTTAAGAATATTCTTGACAACTGTCCAGTGACTTTCACCTGGATCTGATTGATATCTGCTCGTCATGCTCAAAGTATACAAGACATCTGAACGAGTACAAAGTATGACGTACATGATAGACCCTATAGCGGATGCATAAGGGATCTGATTCATGTGGTCTCTCTCCTCCTTAGAAGAGGGACATTGAGTCTTCGAAAGACTCACACCATGTGACATGGACAGAAATCCTTATTGGAATTCTGCATGGTAAAACAATTAAGCACCTTGTCAATATATGTATTCTGACTTAAGCCAAACAATCTCTTAGATCTATCTCTATAGATCTTGATGCCTAGGATATAAGAAGCTTTACCTAAGTCTTTTATTGAGAAACAATTTCCAAGCCATGTCTTCACAGACTGTAGTGAAGGGATATCATTTCAATGAGGAATATGTCATCCACATACAAGATTAGGAAGATAACTGTGCTCCCACTAACCCTCTTATAGACATAGGGTTCATCATCATTCTTGATGAAATTAAACGCTTTGATTGCATCATTAAATTGAAGATTCCATCTTCAAGAAGCTTGCTTTAGCCCATTAATGGACCTTTGCAACTTACATACTTTTCCAGCATGCTTTGGATCTATAAAACCCTCAGGTTGTGTCATGTACACATCCTCGAGTAGATTCCATTTAGAAATGCAGTTTTGACATCCATCTGTCAGTTCTCGTAATCATGGTAAGCTACAATAGCAAGCATGATCCGAATAGACTTAAGCATCGCAAATGGTGAAAAGGTTTCATCATAGTCGATACCATGAATTTGCATGAAATCTTTAACTACCAATCACCCTTTATAGGTATGCATAAGACCATCCATGTTAGTCTTTCTTTTAAAGACCCACCTGCACCCAATGGGTTTAATTCCCTTATGTTGATCAACCAAAGTCCATATTTGGTTAGTGTACATAGATTCCATTTTAGACTTCATGGCCTCTAGCTATTTCTCAGAATCTAGACTCATCACAGCTTCTTGATAGGATGTAGGCGTGTTCAACTCAACAAGCATAACATCATCATGGTAAGATAAGAGAAATGAGTATCTCTCAGGCTGACGACGTATCCTATCAGATATGCGAAGATGTTGGTCTACTTGAACAGGTTATTGCTCCACAACTTCTTGTGCAACAATCTCATGATCCACAACACTTTGTGGTTCCTGTTCAATGTCTGTCAAGACCTCAGTACCATCTGCATCTTGAACTTCTTCAAGATGGATTTTACTCCCACTATTTCTTCTAGAAATAAACTCTTTTGAGAAAAACATCATTTCTAGTGATAAACACTTTGCTTAGTATAGGATTGTAGAAGTAATATCCCTTTGTTTCATTGGGATATCCTACAAAATAACACTTATCAGATTTGGGTCCAAGTTTATCTGAGACTTGACATCGAGCGTAAGCCTCACAGCCCCAAATCCTCATAAAAGACATCGTGGGACTCTTCCCAGTCCATTTGCCTTTGCCCTTCTGTACCATCAGTACATTATAGGTCTTGGTTTTCTTAGGATTGGGTTCAGCAGTTCTCAACATACTAAGCATCTCAGGCAATGGATTGTCAATTTCGTTCATGTTATAGTTCATGACAAATTGATTGTACCCTTCAGGCAACGATTGCAGGATAAGGTCTGTGGTCAATTCTTGACCCAGTGGAAATCCTAGTCTTTCAAGGTTCTCAACATATCCAATCATCTTGAGTACGCGAGTTCCTTCTTGCACCTTGCATGTAAATAAGGTCTTAGACACCTCAAACCGCTCGTGCCTTGCTTGCCCTTGATATAGTCATTTTAAGTGCTCAACTATATCATGTGCATCCATGTTCTCATATTGCTTTTAAAGCTCAGAGTTCATGGTGGCAAGCATGATACTTCTTGTAAGCATCTTTTTCGACGCGAGTGGTGGTAGTGATGGGTGCTTTTGGAAGAGGTTGCTCTAGGACGTACATTTTTTATTCTTATTTGTGGTGATCCTCAAGTTTCTATACCAGTCCAGGAAATTAGCTCCGTTGAGCTTGCCCTTCTCAAGGACGGATCACAGAGAGAGAGTATTGACGTGTTAGACGACATGGTGAACTACAACGGTAAAACATACAGAAATAAGTATCATATCTGTTGAGGCAATCTGTGGTCTGGAGTGATCAAGTGTTTTGATGTTTGGGCAAAGGGTTTAAGTTAGATTTTCCCTTGTGTTTAATATGTGTATGTTGAGTGTGCAGGTTGTACAGGTTTAGACATATTGACTTGAGAAGACGGCCTCGGTATGGTGAAGCAAGCCACGAGCTTGTGTGCGCACCTGAGGGACCTTAGAGAGCAGGGACGATGAACTGAGGGGTGCGGACTTCGAGGCATGTGTGTAGGATGGCATGGAGGCAAGCTAGAGGCTTGCGTGCATCCGAGGGATGGGAGCCGAAGATGAAGAGGGAGCGAAGGCAATAGTCGAGGCTACGGATGAGGAGTTAGTCGGGTCGTGAGGGTACGAGTGTTGTGTGATTGTACTCGAGAAAGTCCTAGGGTTTGAGTGCTGAGAGAAGTGTACTTGGGAAGGGAAACCCTAGGTGTGTGAGTGGACCAGTCGACTGCCATTGGGAGAAGGACCATTTGGATGAGGAAGGAGTTCGACATCCGAAGAGGAAGAAATGCCCATATCCTCAAGTAAAGGAGAAGAAGAGAGTGAGAGGGCATCCACCCCAAGAGAAGAAGAGGAAGCATCAACTTCAAGGATTGAGGGGGAGGAGAGAGCCTCATCTATACAAGAGCAAGAAGAAACCTCAACCTCCACCAAAGCCAAGAGAAAGGAACATATCATATGCTTTGGTTGCAAAGAAAAGAGGCACTACAAGGACAAGTGCCTGAAAGATAAAAAGGAGGTAAAATCTAAACCCATTTCAATTCATTTAAATTCTAACAAGGGTTGTAGGAATGAGGAAGCTCAAAAGAAAAGGAAGATGATTCGATGCTTTACGTGTGGTGAGCTTGGACATTACCACACCAAGTGCCCAAAGAGTGGAGAGTTCAAGAAGATGGAGCACTTGAGGAGATGGGAGAAAGAGGAAAGGATGAGGTAAAGATCACAACAAGGAGGGACTACAAGGGTAAGGGAGGTAATTCCTAACCCTAGGTTAATGTGTAGTTCAATTTCAAGTTCCTCCTTGCATATTCAAAATAATGTTAATCATTCATCCATGCATGCTAAAATTAACGAAAATTGCTTACTTGTGCATAACCATGGTTTTAGATATAATGATAGGACTAGGGTTAACAAGGTAGATCATAACCCTAGGAAAAGCATGCATCATGATCAACCTAGAACCTTAGGACCCAAGGATCATGGCATTAATCCCAAGAAGGAGAGACATGTGCCTAGAAAAGAGGGTAGATCTAGGAATGTCCAAAGTGGACATGTGGACTCTAAGGTTAGAAATTGGGAAAGGGAAAATCAAGCCTTGAGGGCAAGACTTGATACATTAGAAAATGCCCTAGAAAGATTCACGGTTGGATCTAAGGGCTTAGACATGGTATTAGGTAGTATAAAATCTAACTATGATAGATCGGGTTTGGGATACCGGTCTAAGACCTCCAAGGCCAATGGAAAGAAAAATGCTAGGGTAACATATGGTTATGGCAAGGAGGGAAAGCCCAAAAATGGCAAGGGAGTACCATTTAGAGGTAGAATGAAGGACTTAACCAAGGACAAGGTGTCCAAGGTTAAGAAGGTTAGATTTGTCAGCCAAGAATCACCAGGGGCTCACCAGTGTGGCCTAGTGTGGGTTGAGTCACCTAGGGAGGTGGCTAGGGCTAAGAGCTCAAGGGGGAGCTTTAGGAGCCTTTAGGGTCCATGATAAATGGATCTCAAGAGTTTCTCTCCTAGGAAATTAGGTGAAATGTGCCAAAAAGGGTTGGAAGACTTGGGTAAGTCTTAATTCTAGAGAATTGGCACAATAAAAGGAGAGTTATAGAGGAAAAGGTGAAATATGGTTATATTGGGTAAAATTAGGTTTTAATGGATGAATACCATATAATTCAGTGATAAGAATGTATCATGGTCAGAAATGAGAAGATACATCAAGGAGAAGCCTAAATTAGAACTTTTGGATGAGCTAAAATGATACACTTTAGAAAGAATGAAATTTCGTGTCAATCTTGGGATATGGAGTACATTTGTTTGGAAACATATTTTTCTCGAGTAGATATAGGCCTCACAAATCTCCCTACAAAATTTTAGATTTTTCGGAGATTTGTAGAATTATTTAGGCATTTCTGAAATTGAGCTGAAAACTTGAAAATCAGGTATCAGTCGACTGCCTTGGGGGCAGTCGACTGATCCAAGTCAATTTTAGCCCAGAGACCATTCTGTTCATTTTAGCAGTCGACTGCCACAGGGGCAGTCAACTGATCCAGTAAGGTTAGGTGGAAAAAGGATATTGGATGATAGAACCTGACCTTAAAATTAAAATCCTTGATCATACTCTTTAAACAAAGGTTTGTCTCATGATTTATTGGCGAAATATGGCTATATGGATATCATGAATGAAAGGAAGATTGATAAGGTTTCCATATGACTCTAGGATTAGGAGATAAAAGGGGGAGACCTTAGTCATATTGAGGATATGGAAAAGGAGAAAGTTGAGGACAATTCCTTATGTAAATTGATGATGGTTAGAATTGGCAAACACAAGGAATTATAGATAGACTTTTTAATACAAAATGACCATGTCTTAAGGAAATTAGAATTGATACAAAATGCCAAATTTTTAAGAAATGAGAGGATGTACCAAAAGTCAAGCACATTTGTATTCTTCATGGAAACATAATTTTCTAGGATAGGGTATATCCTAGCAAATGTGCTTGCAAACTTTTTAGAGTTTTTCGGGTTTTTGTTGAGTTCTTTGTGGCACTAGGGATAAGGTTGCTTGGGGGCAATCCTTTAATGGTGGCCAAGGGAGAAGAACTTGGTTGTTAGGTTGGGTAGAACCTAACTTGAGTTTATGGTGTTAGGTTGGGTAAAACTTCACCTAGGTAGATTGAAAATTGGGAGAAGGCATAGGTTAAGGGGGAGGTTGCCTCCTAGTTGCCTTGTTTTTCATAGAAAATTTTGGGTTTTGTGTCCAACTTGGGAACGGTGATAGATACATAGTGAAATATATTTTTCCCAAGTAGGTATGGGTACCACAAATTTCTCCACAAAATTTGAGAATTTTTGGAGATTTATGAAATTTCAGGCGCAATTCTGAAATTGGCCAGAAAGACTGAATTTCAGAGTATCAGTCGACTGCCAACAGGGGCAGTCGACTGGCCAGGGATGATTTGTGTATCAGCAGCTAGTTTTATGTCCAAATGATAAGAAACAAGTGTATGGGGGTCTAGTACACGTTGTTTAGGATCATTGGGAATTAAATGAACTGATAATTAGGATATTGTTGGGTTCTTTTTGATGTTAGGCAAAGGGGGAGAAGTGTTGGGTTTAAGTTGGGAAACCAACCACTCCTTTGCTAGAAACCCTAGGATTAAGGGGGAGCATGATTGCTCCATTTTTGGCGTAAGGGGAACCTGGGAGAGGTTCTTAAAAAACCTTTGTAAGTCCAATATAGGGGGAGCTTTGGAGAAGCATTAAAAAGCCCATTTTTTGGGAAAAGTCCTAACTTAGAAGGTTAGGTGTGGGATGCCTTGGGATAGGATCCCGTTGTGAAAAATTCCTAACATGGAGGCTGAGGTGTGGGATACCTTGGGAAAGGATCCATGTATGCATTGCATAAGCATTAGCAGTGTAAGTCCAAGAGGGAGTCATGGCAACGTAAGTCCAGTTGTTTGTTTTAGAATGGTTTTTGCTATTGACTGCTATCTTGTTTCCCTAACTTTAACGTATTGCCAAACATCAAAAAGGGGAAGATTGTTGAGGCAATATGTGGTCCGGAGTGATCAAGTGTTTTGATGTTTGGGCAAAAGGTTTGAGTTAGGTTTTCCCTTGTATTTAATATGTGTATGTTGAGTGTGCAGGTTGTACAGGTTTATACATATTGACTTGACTGGACGACCTCGGTACGGTGAAGGGTGGTATGGAGACAAGCCGCGGGCTTGTGTGCGCACCTGAGGGACCTTGGAGAGCAGGAATGATGAGCTGAAGGGCACATACTTCGAGGCATGCGTGAAGGATGGAATGAAGGCAAGCTGGAGGCTTACGTGCATCCGAGGGACGGGAGCCAAAGATGAAGAGGGCGCGAAGGCAATAGTCGAGGCTGCGGATGTGGAGTTAGTCGGGTCATGAGGGTATGAGTGTTGTGTGATTGTACTATAGAAATCCTAGGGTTCGAGTGCGGAGTGGAATGTACTCGGGAAGGTTAACCTTAGGTGGGTGAGTAGACCAATCGACTGGCCTGGGGGCAGTCGACTGATGAAACTCACAGAAGGGTTTCAGCTGGGGACCATTCGACTGCTCTGGGAGCAGTCGACTGGTAGGTGGCTGGTGAGTTGGCTGAGAATTCGAATGTTGGGGTGCAACGGTTGAATTTCAGTGGCACCAGTCGACTGTCCTGGGAGCAGTCAACTGGTGGCAAGGGTTTCAACCCAAGTCCTATTTAAAGAGGACTTCATGGTGGCTGAGATTCTTGATGAATCTTGTCTTGGTTAAAGGCAAGATAGTAGTCTTTCTGCTCAAGTCTTCTAAAGGTGTTGTGGTGAGGTTTCTCCACCCACAAGGAGCGACGAGGGCTAGCCGGAGGTTATCCGGGGAGTGATCCACCGACGGATTCTTGGATTAGTCACCCGTCCGGGGTAGATACCAAGTAAAACAGGTTTGTTAGTGTTCTTTATTATTGTTAGTTTTTATTTTGTTTGTATTTCCGCTGCGCAGCTAACAACGTAGGTGAAAAGAATTGAAGAAACGCTATTCACCCCCCTCTAGCGTACGGAATCGATCCTAACAATATCTAGATCATTTAATGAGGTCTTTAATTAAATACACTCCCACTAAATCGTAGAACTTTGGTAGGAGCTAGTCATGGATGTAGGCAAACTCAATTTGCCCACACTACTAGCACCAAACCAAAAAGCGACTACATTCATATGGGACAAGATCCATATTGTTGGTGACGAGATGGCTAGAGAGGGGGGGTGAATATAGCCAATCACTTTCTCTTTGAGAACTTAGCAAGTTTTCTGCACTAAGCTTATCAGTAGCACAACGAAAGAAGCAAAGGAAAAAGAAAACAGTGCAGTAAACTAAAAACAATGATGAAAGCTAACAACCACAGCTACCAAGATCGCTAACAAGAGGGTTTACAAGGTTCGGGGATAACTTGCCCCTACTCCTTGGCGTGCCCTTAAGGTGGGCGATCCCTTGATCGTCGGCAGATCAAGCCCCGGTGATCACCGGATATAAAGCAACCTCCTTCTCTGTGGAGAAACCTCTCCACAGCGTTTCAATCAGATAAAGGTTTAAGCTCAATGAAACAACAAGAATGATCTTACTCAAACACCCAGCAAAGAGAAGAACGCAGCAAGCTTCCTTGAGCTCCACCCAGTGGCGATCTCACGCAAGAACCCTTCTTCGTGTCTTCCCACTGTCGGACTCCAAGCCTCTCGTTCTCTCCTTCAAGTGCTCGAGTAATGGATGATTGCTTCTCGATAGCTTGCTCAGAATGATGGAAACTTCAAGAACACAGCAAGCTTGATGTGGAGAACTCAAGGCACAGGAACTCAAGAACACAAGCTGAAAGCTTTCGAATTTTTGAACACTCCTTCACTGAAGCTGTCTCCCGTTCCTTTTGTTTCTCCACTAAGCATCAAGTGACCTCATCTCCAGCAGCCTCCAGCTGCCTCACTGCCAACGCCAGCTACACTGAACCCTTACTGAACTTCCTGAGCTCCCTCAGCCAAGCTTCAGTCAGCGGCTTCAGTCCTGCAGCTCCAGCCGTTGCAACCTGAGATGAGAAATGGACAAACCTGCTCCAAGGAAAGCCTCCATTGACTTCTCCTTGAGTGTTTGAATCCTCCCCTATCACCTGCAGCTTAATCAGACTGTTAGAGCAGTATATCACACAGTAAATCAAGTATCAGAGGCAAACATCAGCGAATCGGATACGGTCAGACGCGATCAGAGCATCTGACAGTGCAATTTGAATTAAAGTGATCGGTCACCCGACCGATCAGAGAGACTCCTGATCGGTCACCAGACTGATCAGGCTAGGTCCAGATCGATCAGGCTCCATCCTGATCGGTCCCCAACGCTCAATCAGAAATCGCGATTTCTTTGTGACTTCTCCTGGATCGATCACCGGACCGATCCCAGGTTGTGGATCGATCACCCGAACGATCCACCCCTTTCTTGGGTGATTTCTGAGCTTCGCAGTCCAGACCTCCTGATCGGTCACTGGACCAATCAGGAAGCCTCCTGATCGGTCACCAGACCGATCAGATCATGACCAGACCGATCAGGCTAGAGTCTGATCGATCATAGTGAGGAACCTGCGATGTTGGATCGTTCTCCGGAACGATCTGCACAGTGATCCTGATCGGTCTTCAGACCGATCATGTTCAGATCAGCAAGGGAACTCAACCTCAACTGTTCGCTCCCTGATCGGTCACCCGACCGATCAGGAGCCAAGCAGTAGGTGAAACACACACTCCCTGATCGGTCACCGGATCGATCAGGAGCAGCACAGTAGGTTCCCAACCTCACTGTGTGGTCCCTGATCGGTCACCAGACCGATCAGTCGTTGCTGGATCGGTCACCAGACCGATCCACAACAGGGCAGCGTGCCAACTTCCCTGACCGATCACCAGACCGATCCAGGGACGTAAACTTAGCCCTCCAAGCTAAGTTCTCTTCCACCTTAGCCCTCCAAGCTAAGGATTTTTCACCTAACCCTCCAAGTTGGGAATTTACACCTAACCCTCCAAGTTAGGACTTTTCACCTAGCCCTCCAAGCTAAGACTTTTCACCTAGCCCTCTAAGCTAGGACTTTTCACCCAACACTTCCGGATTAGGACTTTCCAAACCTAGCCCTCCAAGCTAGGACCTGACCCTCCAAGCCAGGACTTTTTCACCTAATTCTCCAAGATGGGAATTTGCACCTAACCCTCCAAGTTAGGACTTTTCACCTAGCCCTCCAAGCTAGGACTTTTCACCCAACCTTTCCGAATTAGGACTTTTCCAACACCTAGCCCTCCAAGCTAGGACTTTTCAACACCTAACCCTCCAGGTTAGGATTTTCCAGCACCTAGCCCTCCAGACTAGGATTTTCAACACCTAACCCTCCAGGTTAGGATTTTCCAACACCCAGCCCTCCAGACTAGGATTTTCCATGCCATGCCTGATCCCCGATCAGGACTTAATCATAATCAATAATCATCCACCTAAACTTAAATCGATGTCAACACCAAAACAACAATCAGGGCCAGACTGCATCAACACATATTATACCATATTTTGAGTTAGCTTTGGTTAATCGCCCAAGACTTAGTATAATTAGTTAGGTAATATTTTACCAATTACATCTTATGCAACTCTTGAAAAAAGGTCAAGATCCACATTACACATCATCTTGAGTTAACTTTAGCTAATCACCCAAGACTTAGTATAATTATTCTCTTATCCTATTTACCCAACTTTTGGGATATTCCTCTAAGATTCTCAATCCAATTGAGGTGACTTAGTTATGTCTCACCCAAAATTCGATAGCGGGACATCACAATTGTCCTCTCGCACTCTACCAAGATAAAATGTGTCGCTTTGCTTTGGCAAACCCAACAACAAATGATCGAGGTAGTTTTTGAGTACCAACCTTTGGTAGGCATATCGAGTTAACTTAATTAAGATAAATGTTTATCTAATCATGCATCACATATACACATTGCATATATCAACATTTAAGTGGTAAAATGTGACATGGTTATGGCTTGTATACTACGATTTTCTCAAGACAATGAGAAAATCGATGGTCAACCTAGGGATAACATTTTCTCCAAATGCATCCTTAGATTGTCATGTGTCATTGACATCCTTCTTATAACATCACCCTTCAATGAACATTCTGCTCCTCATTTTGTACATTATAAATTAGGAAAACTCGAGTTACATTCGAGTCTAAATCTATTTTACAATTAGAAAAATAGAGATAAGACATGACATATAGGTCATATTATGAATTATATTATAACATGCACACACACATATACATCTAATTATATTGGGGTTATGGCCATAACCATGGACCATGTCATAAATCTCACACAATAGATTTAGAACATCATTTTTTATTATGATTGTAAAAATGCTCATGAGCCGAAATCATAGGTTATACAATTTGTTGAGTACAATTGGACCATAGCACACTTTCATATTCATATGATAATGCTATGGACTTTTAGTTTGATCAACACAAACTTTTGTATCTCAACAAATGCTCATACATTATACAATCCACAACAAAATTATGTCCTACTTTTATATCACATATAAAGGTTTTTCTAAACTTTGTATGATCTTTCGCAAGTGGCTCTGATACCACTGTAGGGATCTATAGGCAAAAATATTTAACAATCACAGTGAAAATAATAGATCCTATGAGCGATCCATGTGAAAGAAAAACTCATACAAAGTTAGTTTATAAATTCCTATCGTATAGGTATGTCTTTGGCATGTGCCCTTCACTTATTCTGCATGTCCGAGGTATGTCAGATCTCTTACATGTTCAAGTGCCCATGCCTCTATGAATATCCACACGAACACGATCTATCAAGCTTCAAAGAAGAATCACCTTTGTGGTGCTAGCCACAAGAGGAGATTCACAAAGCAAGAAGGAGAGGGAGAAGAGGGGTTTCGACCAAGAGAAAGAAGGGAAGGAAAAATGACAAGTTCTCCATCCAAATAACAAGAAAAACTCTTTTATACTCATCCCATGAATATGAAGAGTTTTGTGCCTTTATCATCCCTTCATTAATGCCAATAAAACCCAATTAGAGCACATTTTCTCATGTGACTCTTCAACTTCCCTTTATCCAATGAAGAGAAACATTTCATCTTCCTCTATTATTAATTTATTAAACATTTTAATGAATTAATATCTCATTTAAATGTGGTTGAGTCTAATCTAAATGAGTTAAACTCAAATTAGATCTCAATCCCATAATCCAATTGGATTCACTTGAGTTTAACTCAATTAATCCAATTCGGATCAAATCTTAGTCAAACTAAGATCAATTAATCTCCGAAGCATTGTGTCTTTAGTGTGTGACCCAATATGTTCTCATAACATTGACAATATACCAAAATCGCTTTAGACACATAAGCAATGAGCGGCATCTAGCAATGAATTATTGCGACCTATGTGACGAGAAAGTCGAGATCCGACTTAACCTTAGTGACTATGACAATATATGACCTTATCTTTCTATCCTTGATATCTAGATTGACCAATGATGCATAAACGTGCCATCCTCGATCAATCCTTGTGTTTCTTGATCCTCGAGTGGACTCACTTAAACAAATGAGCTTAATATCTCATATTACTCATTTAAGCATTGTCATGCGTTTTAGTAGTCCTACTCGATCAAGGGCTCATAGATATCACTCCCGTCATATAGGTGGGATAGATCCCATCTACATCACTCACATCCCTACATATATTTCATTACATACCCAGTGATCGCCTTTATAGTCTATCATGTAACGGTGACGTTTGACGATACCAAAGTATATAACTCCTTATGTATGGAACCGTGGTGACTTCAGGTCTAATGACTATTCATACTAATAGTCACATGAGAAATTTTATAGCACTCATATGACAATCTATGAAACTTTTTCATGATGGGTCAATTCAGTGCACATTCTCTAATGTGATAGGATCGAATCCGTACGCTAGAGGGGGGTGAATAGCATTTTTTGAACCCCTTTTCTTCCTACACGGTTAGTTGCACAGCGGAATATACAATAAAAATAATAAACAAACACTAACCAATGCCAACACGGAAAATGTACTTGGTATCCACCCCGGATGGGTGACTAATCCAAGCATCCGTCGGTGGATCAATCCCCGGATAATCTCCGGCTAGCCCTCGTCGCTCCTTGTGGGTGGAGAAACCTCACCACGACTATGTGAAAATCAAACATAGACTTCGCCACAAATTACTTCGACGATTTCTTTTAATGAAGTAATACATACTAATCAACTTCAGTAATAAATTTGATGAAGTAAATTCAATTTTAGACTTCGTAGTTTAAAAATTGTTGGTCTTGCAACCAATTTTATCCATGTTTTACTTCATAATAAATATTCGATGAAGTAATAAGTTACAAAATAAAATTTATAAGTTTGTATACCGAAGTAATAAGTTTGCATCAATTAAAATATTTTTTCCCTTAATAATAAAATTATATATATATATATATATATATATATATATATTTTAAGGATAAGTTTAAATATATATATATAAATATATGTGCCTGTGCCTTTTCGTTTCATCACCGTGCCCTAATCCACCCCCACCGATGCTGCCTTCCCTTCCCTTCTCTTCGTGCACGCGGATCGTCGCCGCCCACCACCGCCGGCGTCGATCCTCTCCTCTATCGCTTCACCCTCGCACAGCTTCCGTCGACTCGCCTCTTCGTCTCCAGCTCAAGCGATGCAGTCCACCGCTGCCTCTGTCAGGAGGTGGGTTAGAGTATGTCAACTATCTCTCT
The DNA here is from genome assembly GCA_024364735.1 of Boesenbergia rotunda. NCBI lineage: Eukaryota > Viridiplantae > Streptophyta > Magnoliopsida > Zingiberales > Zingiberaceae > Boesenbergia > Boesenbergia rotunda. The sequence continues at coordinate 151,321 of JAGFNQ010004754.1, read as the reverse complement.
AAGTTTTCACAAAGTGATTCACACCATCCATCACCTTTAACTATCTCGACATTCACCTTTAGCTCTTTGTCTGGTTCCCCATCCCTAGCATCAAGGCCGACGAGGACTCGAAGACCATCCAGATCAATGTGGGCTTCCTCACCGAAACCTTTCCGCGGAAGCACTTCAAGGATGTCCCTGATTGCTAGAAGAAGCTGCAGAAGGCCTTCTACCGAATTTGGATAGTTTTTGTCAGTGTTTTGATCCGAACTCTGGGTTTGGGATATGAAAATTTTCCCTATATTATCATTTTTTTTCTATTGTTTAAACTAGAATCCCAATTCTAATTGAGTTGTCATAAATCCGATGAAATCGAGTTATATTTTACTATTTTATCTGATTGAGCTTTGTTTGCGTTTGATTTAATTGGTTTCACAAGTTAATTATTTCCTATTCCTTTTTTTTTACTTTTTTTTAGACTAGTTTTTTGCCCTTAGGAATAGTTTTTTTGTTTCCATTTTTCATTCTACAAAAGCAAATGATTTGTCTCAAAAATAAATGGAAATTGGCCGAGTTTAATGCTTGTTTTGTTAAATTATTGTTACAGATGATGATTTGTAAAAGTCCTATAAATCAAAATGACCAAAAGATTATGATGGTAATTAATCCGCATGAATATGTATTATTCTACTTATTGATCTAGAACATATTGTGTACCTTACTCAAATACATTAACATCTTAATTATTATTTTTCAATTTTTGAATTTGCTTCTCAATTTTAATCTGACCCAATTTAAGCGGTTGATTACCTTTTCCATAAAAATTCTATTATGTTTCAAATGAACATTTCTTTAGCTACCAAAAGGAAATGAATCCTAGTTACAGGGAACCATAAAGAAACTACAGATGTTTGAATAACTCATTCTGAGTGTACCAACAAGACATGATTTTGCAAGAGGTTTGTAGGTTTTTTGATTTGATTGATCTGAAACTTCATAGTGAATATATAGTCTAATGCCCAAAGACGACAATTATCTATTACATGAACAATTTTTAAAAGAAGATTAACTTTATATTGTATGTTCTTGATTAATAATGTTCAGTTTGACTTTACATATAAGCATTGATATATTTTACTATTGTATGTTTTTCTTTAGTACATTTATTAAATTTTATCTAATATCTGTTATAACCTTGTATAATTATTAAGATAATTTTTATGATTTTCATAGATCAAAATAGTTGAAAACATGATTTCTTCAAATGACTCTACTGCTTCCCTATTTCATATAGATACAGAAGATAGAAACGCTCTCAATGTTCAAAGGTATGTTAAAGACATAATTGGTACTGGTGCTCCTGGTTTGTTTCTTGAGGTACATGAACAATTCTTGTTTCCTTCATTCTTTGCAGTTGATTTGGTTCTCAACTTCAGAATGATCTTTGTTTCTACTTTTTTGCATTTGCATGATTTCCAGGATCAAGTTTGGCCAAAGAAGTGTGGTATGAGATCAATCTTAACTCCCATGCTTTGCTTTAGCTTAGTTTCTCCTTCTTAACAGTTTGAGAAGAAGGTGAATTTATTCTTTCTTACTCCGATAGTATTATTTTTCTTGTGAGTCTATCACTATGTTTCCTATTTGCAATTTTATTTTTAGTTGTATATGTACTTTTTCTTTCTTAGATAATTCTCTACTTTTTCACGTGTCTTTAATAATATAGTTGAACTTTTTCCTTTTCAATTACACAAAAGTTTTGTATGATACTATAGTTATATTTTATCTATGAGCACATTTTCATATATTTTACATCATTTGTAGTCTTTCTTTCATGATGCTACTAAATATTAGTCATAAATTAGGTTTGCATTTTTTACATGTGCAAAGATATTATATTTTGATTTATATAGGGTATGTTATGTCTAACCTACAATGTTTGTTTGCATATTTATATTTTTTTGGAAACTTATCCATATCTTGAAACATTTCTAACCGAGTTGTATAATATTTGATTGTAGTCATCTCTACAAATATTTGAGGGACGAAGACTGAGCTGATTATATTTCATTTATGGATCCCAACTACATACCTACAGGTCCACTTGGCAAAGATGGTCGTAACTTATCACAAAATATTGCTGATCAGTTGAAAGCAATGTGTAGAGATAGCATTTGCCTCAAAGGGTATCTCTAAAGGATCAAGTTTTAAACAATTAACAGTATGTATTGTGCTTATGTATGAAGATATGAATGGATGGTTCTTATAACTTGGATTGTGACCATTACATTACCTTTTCTATTTCATTGTAGGGTAATCTAAAACAAAGTGGTTCTGTTGAATGTGGATATTGTGTGATGAGGTACATGAAAGAGAGTTGAATGTGAAAATCCACAGTTAGAGAAGATGGTAATATTTTTTTATTATATGCTTTGGTTTATGATTGAGATAAACTATTACAGTTGGATGAATCTAATGCATTTTGTATTTTTGCATAAAAATTTGCAGGAATAATCAAGAATCAATATTACTAACAATCCAAATATGATGATGTCGGAAGTGAATGGAGTGAATTCGTCTACTTATATGTAAGTGTCTAAATTAGTGGTGTACTTAGGATACATATTTTATTCTTTCAGTATGGATTTTGGATATATTTGTGGATATATATTTTGGTTATATATACTTGTGGATTTGTGGATATATACTTGTGCATTGATGGATTCGTTGATATATATTTATCATTTTGAATGGATAATTGTTTAATCTAATTAATACATTTAAGTTGTATATATATATATATATATTAAAATATTATTGTATAATAAAATATTATTTAATTTTAATGAAGTAAAAAAAAATTTACTATGAAGTAATATAATATTACATACTTCGATAAATATAAATACAGACGAAGTTATAAAATATATTTGCTTCGATAATTAATGTAAATTGTGAAGTTACATATCATCTATTACTTCGTCGCATTACAAAATTACTAAAGCAACAGATATTTTTTTACTTCGACAATCAATTTAAATTGTAAAGTTATATATCATCGATTACTTCAGCGCTTTACAAAACCAACAAAGTAAAAGACAAGTTTTTACTTCAGAATCGGTCTAACTTTGAACCGGTTTGCCTGTTTGAACCGGTAAAAGACTTCGCTATTTTCATGGATATAACTTCGATGATATGGCGAAGTAAAATAATCTCTTTTTACTTCACGTGTGTCTACTTCGGTAATTATCTATCTATGACTTCGGTGAATATACGAAGTAAATTAAGGAAATTCTACTAGTGTGCACAACACCTTTTGAAGACTTGAGCATAAAGACTACTATCTTGCCTTTAACCAAGACAAGATTCGTCAAGAATCTCAGCCACCACGAAGTCCTCTTTAAATAGGACTCGGGCTAAAAACCTCGCTACCAGTCGACTGCCCCCAGGGCAGTCGACTGGTGCCACTGAAATTCGACCGTTGCACCCCAACGTTCGAATTCTCAACCAACTCACCAGCCACCTACCAGTCGACTGCCCCCAGGGCAGTCGACTGGTCCCAGGGCTAAGACCTTTCTGTGAGTTCCATCAGTCGACTGCCCCCAGGCCAGTCAACTGGTCTACTCACCCACCTAAGGTTACCCTTCTTGAGTACATTCCACTCCGCACACAAACCCTAGGATTTCTCGAGTACAATCACACAACACTCGTACCCTCACGACTCAACCGACTCCTCATCTGTAATGCCCCAAAATTTCCATTTTAAGTCCTTAAAGTCCTTAGAACTATTTAAAAATGTTTTAGAAATATTCTAGATATTTTTAGGAATTTTTAGAATATTTTTATGGAATTTTCCGAGTCCGTTTAGTATTTTTTAAAAAGGAAAAACTTTAAAGGGCAGCAGGGGGGTTCGAACTCGCGACCACAGGAGGAGCAAGCCCTTAAGGGCGCGTAAGTGACCGGCTGGGCTAGGGTATCAAGCACAACAAAAGGTGGAGAGAAATAATTTTATAGAGTAGTTACGTTTTTTCATGAAGAGGTATTTAAACCTCGCTTAAGTCGCGTGAAACCCTTGGAGGAGAATTTTCGGCTGCATGCGAGAAGGGGGCGAGGGAGGGGCGGCGAAAACAAAAGGGAACCTAGGTTTTCTTTCCTCCTCTCCTCTCCTAAGGGGCGCCGGCCAAGGAAAAGCAAGGAGTGCGGAGCGTTTCGTTCGTCTCGACGAGAAGAACACGTAGGCACGGACGATTCGTAGATATCTCAAGTTTCACCCGAGCCCTAGTCGTCTAATTTCGGTTGTAAGTCCAAGAAATCAAGGTAAGTGCTGCTCGCCTGCAGTAAGAGGCGGTTTTCCGCAAGTTTTTCCCGTTAGAAAGTTAAAAATGCAATTTTCCTTTAGTTTATGATTTTACATGTAATCCTAGTTTATTCCATGCTTGTATAAGTTTAATTAAGTACCCTATATGAGGTTAGGGTCTAAGAAAGCTATAAGAAAAGAAAAGAAAGATAAAGAAAAAGAAAAGAGAAGGCCAAGGCCTTACGAAATCCCCAAAAGTCAAGACTTAGGGATTTGGGCACACAAGGTGTTCGATAAAATGCCAAGGCATTTAAAGATAAGAAAGAAAAGAAAGAAAAGCTATTTTATTTTCTAAGGCCAGTACCCGGCGTCCAAGGGCGTCGTTAAAGAAATCCAGGTGTCCAATTCCAAGGTCTTGGCCCTGGTAGACCAAGGTCTGCTCTATTAGGATTGGCGGCACGCTACCCCAACCTTTTAGGGAACGCGCATAACATGGTACTTACGTCTTAAGTGGATCCAAGTGAGTATTATTTTCAAGTATATGCTTTAGCAAAGTTTTCCCAATGTTTAAGGAAGTTTTCTAAAAGTTAAAGAAAGATTTAAAGTTAAAGAATTGCTAAAGTTTCATGTTAAGCCAAGAAAAAGTGAGTTAAGACTTATTAATGCTGAGTATGCATGTTTTGAGTTATACATGTTTTAGTGTTTCTTTTAAGCATAAAAGTATCTCATGTGATTTCATATTGTTTAAAAAGCATGCCTGCACATTTCGAGATTTTGTGAGCTAGATAGTACTTGCTAAGCTTTATGCTTATTAGTTGCATTTCCTCTTACTGGAGGTAAAGGTAAAGACAAGCAATTCTGAAGGAAGGCGACGAGGCGGTGCTGAGTGATGTGTGTGTGGTGGCTGACCTTGGAGAGATCCTTGGGATCAGACAGTTTAGCTTATTTGAAATGCAATGTTTAAGATTTCCAAATTCCAAGTTATTGTGTTATGGAGTTTATTAAACATTTATGCTTCGGATAGTCTTACATGCTCAAGTTTGTAGAATGAAGATTCCATGTCATTTCAATTAGTATACATACTTTTGTGAATGCACTAGATGAGCAAGGGCATGAGCAATTAAAATGTGGATGCATTGCATTTTAGACTTATTCTTGAGCTTATTATTCTTCCCTTTTGGACTAGGTCCTAATTGTGCTTAAAATGCTTGTAAATTCGGTAGAAAATTAAGATTTACATTCTATGAAGTTCTAGAAATGTTATAGAATCTTATAAGTGGAGTTTGGATAGGGATGTTGTTAGTCTCCTTTTGAATTAAGTTTTGTTGCTTTAAATATGCTTAGAAAAGTTGCATTCATATTCCATAATGCTTTAGTAATGTTATAGAACCTTGTGTGATGAGTTTAAATGGTTAGGATTGCTAGTAATGTGCCATTGTATCATGCATGACTATTAAAGTTAGAATCTCATTCGTAGATAGATTAAAAAAAAAAGTTTCGCATTTTTAGTCGTGCATTAGTGTCAAGAAGTAGACAAGGTAACGGTCCGTCAAAGGTAGAGAAGGCGGGTTCCTACAGGTTGGTATCAGAGCAGTTCCCATCCTCCAGCATCACACACACATCAGCATCAACCTTACCATCTTCAAGTAAGAAAGCTTTAAGTTTCAATTTTTCTATTGCTCCTTTACTTAATTGCAGTATAGAGAAATGCTTAAGTACTTACTCATATGTGCATAGAACAAGGAAGCATGTTTAATACCTTAGTATCACGGAATCATGTTTAATCCCTAGAATGGATATTAGGTTACTAAGTAAGAAAACAAGTTCTATACCTAGAAATATAGTGGTGATTCTTGTTCCCTTATGCATTATTAGATGGCAAGAAGAGGCCGAGCTCCTAATGCAAGGAACAGAACTCCAGTTCAAGATAACAGTGAGCCTGGCACAGAAGAGCCAAACCTGATGGCAGTCATTGCTCAAATGCAAGCTCAGATTACAGAACAACAGAAGACCATCGCCACACTGATGGCAAATCAGCACCCAGTGCCCCCTACACCACCCACAGCAGGAGTGGGAACTCTAGTGGTGGCTGAAGTTCCACCAGTCACACAGGAGACCCCTGCCGTGAACCGAAGACAAGAAGCATACCTCGTCCAGTGGCAGAGGCTGAAACCCGAAAGCTTCTCAGGCACGACTGAGCCCTGGGATGCCCAGGCTTGGTTCAAGACTTTAGAGAGCACAATGGAGCTTCTTGACTGGCCAGAAGTCGAGAAGGTCAAATGTGCCTCCTTCTGCCTAACTGGAGATGCTCGTATGTGGTGGGAGCGGTCAAGAGTAAGAGGATAGTCAACCAGATGAGCTGGACAGATTTCGAGCAAGAGTTCTATGAGGAGTTCTTCCACATGCGGGTTACCAACAAGCACTACGAGGACTTCATGGAGTTCAGACAAGGTAACCTACCAGTGGGAGAAGCAGTCGCGAAGTTCAACAGACTAGCTCGCCTCTGCCCAGAGCTAGTCAGCACAGAGAAGGAGCGAGTCAGACTGATGCTCCGCATGCTGAACCCTGAAATAGCACTCAACGTGAACAGCGGGACGCACCGACCCCAGACCAGCGAGGAGTTGGTCAGTAGTGCTCTAATCTCAGAGCACTATCTGAATAGCATCAAGGCACAGCAAACACAGCAGAAGCCAGTCCTGATTGAGAACAAGACAACAGGAGGCCAGAAGCCTCAGCCAAATAACCAGAACTGGAAGAACAAGAACCACAAAAGGAAGCAGTGGCCTGGCAGCCAAAAAGGAAACCCAGAGAACAAGCAAGCTAGGTATCCACCTTGTCCTAAGTGTGGGAGGACCCATCCAGGAGCATGCCTTTTGGGTGTAACTGGATGCTACTCATGTGGACAAGAGGGACACAGATCCAAGACTGCCCAAACAAGTTTAAGGTACTTCCTCAGCAGTCCGTACAGTATGGAGGCAAGCCTCAGTTACATTACATGCCTACTATACTGGAGGGACCTCAGATCAGTCAGGGAGGGTTGGAAGCAGCACCAGTTCCAACCAATGCCAGAGTCTTTTCCCTCACGAAGGAAGAAGCTGCCAGCGCCTCCACGGTCGTAACAGGTCAAATAGTTATTTTTCAGCATTTAGCTACTACACTGTTTGACACTGGGGCGACCCATTCTTTCGTATCAGTACCTTTTGCTAGTAAGTTACAGGTGCCTGCAGAGAGTTGGGAGTCCAGATTCCTGACAACCTCTC
>JAGFNQ010004754.1:116233-131696 GCA_024364735.1 Boesenbergia rotunda | reverse complement strand
ATCAAAACATAGACTTCGCCACAAATTACTTCGGCGATTTCTTTTAATGAAGTAATACATACTAATCAACTTCAGTAATAAATTTGATGAAGTAAATTTAATTTTAGACTTCATAGTTTAAAAATTGTTGAGTCTCGCAGCCAATTTTATCTATGTTTTACTTCATAATAAATATTCGATGAATTAATAAGTTACAATAAAAATTCATAAGTTGTATACCGAAGTAATAAGTTTGTATCAATTAAAATATTTTTTCCCTTAATAATAAATTAATCCCCGTTCGGATTTAATTGGAAGAGTTGGTTTTGATTAATTTTAGGAAAAGTTATATATATATATATATATATAAAAGGATAAGTTTAAATATATATATATATATAAATATACGTGCTTGTGCCCTTTGCGTTTTCATCCTCGTGCCCTAATCCACCCCCGCCGATGCCGCCTTCCCTTCTCTTCGTGCACGCGGATCGTCGCCGCCCACCACCGCCGGCGTCGATCCTCTCCTCTGCCGCTTCCCCCTCACACAGCTTCCGTCGACTTGCCTCTTCGTCTCCAGCTCAAGCGACGCAGTCCACCGCTGCCTCTCTTAGGAGGTGGGTTAGAGTATGTCAACTATCTCTCTAAGTTTTCACAAAGTGATTCACACCATCCATCACCTTTAACTATCTCGACATTCAACTTTAGCTCTTTGTCTGGTTCCCCATCCCTAGCATCAAGTCCGACGAGGACTCAAAGACCATCCAGATCAACGTGGGCTTCCTCACCGAAACCTTTCCGCGGAAGCAGTTCAAGGATGTCTCTGATGGCTAGAAGAAGCTGCAGAAGGCCTCCTACCAAATTTGGTTAGTTTTTGTCAGTGTTTTGATCCGAACTCTGGGTTTGGGATATGAAAATTTTCCCTATATTATCATTTTTTCCTATTGTTTAAACTAGAATCCTAATTCTAATTGAGTTGTCATAAATCCAATGAAATCGAGTATATTTTACTATTTTATCTGATTGAGCTTTGTTTGTGTTTGATTTAATTGGTTTCACAAGCTAATTATTTCCTATTCTTTTTTTTATTACTTTTTTTAAGACTAGTTTTTTCCCCTTAGGAATAGTTTGTTTTTTGTTTCCATTTTCCATTCTACAAAAGCAAATGATTTGTCTCAAAAATAAATGGAAATTGGCCGAGTTTAATGCTTGTTTTGTTAAATTATTGTTACAGATGATGATTTGTAAAAGTCCTATAAATCAAAATGACCAAAAGATTATGATGATAATTAATCCGCATGAATATGCATTATTCTACTTATTGATCTAAAACATATTGTGTACCTTACTCAAATATATTAACATCTTAACTATTATTTTCCAATTTTTGAATTTGCTTCTCAATTTTAATCTGACCCAATTTAAGCAGTTGATTACCTTTTCCACAAAAATTCTATTATGTTTCAAATGAACATTTCTTTAGCTACCAAAAGGAAATGAATCCTAGTTACAGGGAACCATAAAGAAATTACAGATGTTTGAATAACTCATTCTGAGTGTACCAACAAGATATGATTTTGCAAGAGGTTTGTAGGTTTTTTGATTTGATTGATCTGAAACTTCATAGTAAATATATAGTCTAATGCCCAAAGACGACAATTATCTACTACATGAACAATTTTTAAAGAAGATTAACTTTATATTATATGTTCTTGATTAATAATGTTCAGTTTAACTTTACATATAAGCATTGATATATTTTTTACTATTGTATGTTTTTCTTTAGTACATTTATTAAATTTTATCTAATATCTGTTATAACCTTGTATAATTATTAAGATAATCTTTATGATTTTCATAGAACAAAATAGTTGAAAACATGATTTCTTCAAATGACTCTACTGCTTCCCTATTTCATATAGATACAAAAGGTAGAAACACTCTCAATGTTCAAAGGTATGTTAAAGACATAATTGGTACTGGTGCTCCTGGTTTGTTCCTTGAGGTACATGAACAAGTCTTGTTTCCTTCATTCTTTGCAGTTGATTTGGTTCTCAACTTCAGAATGATCTTTGTTTCTACTTTTTTGCATTTGCATGATTTCCAGGATCAAGTTTGGCCAAAGAAGTGTGGTATGAGATCAATCTTAACTCCCATGCTTTGCTCTAGCTTAGTTTCTCCCCCTTCACAGTTTGAGAAGAAGGTGAATTTATTCTTTCTGACTCCGATAGTATTATTTTTCTAGCGTGTCTATCACTATGTTTCTATTTGCAATTTTCTTTTTAGTTGTATATGTACTTTTTCTTTCTTAGATAATTCTCTACTTTTTCACGAGTCTTTAATAATATAGTTGAACTTTATCCTTTTCAATTACACAAAAGTTTTGTATGATACTATAGTTATATTTTATCTATGAGCACATTTTTATATATTTTACATCATTTGTAGTCTTTCTTTCATGATGCTACTAAATATTAGTCATAAATTAGGTTTGCATTTTTTACGTGTGCAAAGATATTATATTTTGATTTATATGGAGTATGTTATGTCTAACATACAATGTTTGTTTGCATATTTATATTTTTTTTGGAACTTATCCATATCTTGAAACATTTCTAACCGAGTTGTATAATATTTGAGTGCAGTCATCTCTACAAATATTTGAGGGACGAAGACAGAGCTGATTATATTTCATTTATGGATCCCGACTACATACCTACAGGTCCACTTGGCAAAGATGGTCGTGACTTATCACAAAATATTGCTGATCAGTTGAAAGCAATGTGTAGAGATAGCATTTGTCTCAAAGGGTATCTCTAAAGGACCAGATTTTAAACAATTAACAGTATGTATTGTGTTTATGTATGAAGATATGAATGGATGGTTCTTATAATTTGGATTGTGACCATTACATTACCTTTTCTATTTCATTGTAGGGTAATCTAAAACAAAGTGGTTCTATTGAATGTGGATATTGTGTGATGAGGTACATGAAAGAGATAGTTGAATGTGAAAATCCACAGTTGGAGAAGATGGTAATATTTTTTTATTATATGCTTTGGTTTATGATTGAGATAAACTATTACAGTTGGATGGATCTAATGCATTTTGTATTTTTGCATAAAAGTTTGCAGGAACAATCAAGAATCAATATTACCAACAATCCGAATATGATGATGTCGGAAGTGAATGGAGTGAATTCGTCTACTCATATGTAGGTGTCTAAATTGGTGGTGTACTTAGGATACATATTTTGTTCTTTCATTATGAATTTTGGATTTACTTGTGGATATATATTTTGGTCATATATACTTGTGGATTTGTGGATATATACTTGTGCATTGATAGATTCGTTGATATATATATTCATCATTTTGAATGGATAATTGTTTAATCTAATTAATACATTTAAGTTGTATATATATATATTGAAATATTATTATATAATAAAATATTATTTAATTTTAATGAAGTAAAAATAATTTACTAAGAAGTAATATAATACTACATACTTTGATAAATATAAATACTGGCGAAGTTATAAAATATATTTGCTTTGTGAAGTTACATATCATCTATTACTTCGTCACATTACAAAACTACTAAAGCAATAGATATTTTTTTACTTCGACAATCAATTTAAATTGTAAAGTTATATATCATCTATTACTTCAGCGCTTTACAAAACCAACGAAGTAAAAGACAAGTTTTTACTTCAGAATCGGTTCAAATCTGAACCGGTTTGCCTCTTTGAACCGGTAAAAGACTTCGCTATTTTCATGGATATGACTTTGGTGATATGACGAAGTAAAATAATCCCTTTTTTATTTCACGTGCGTCTACTTCGGTAATTATATATCTATGACTTCGGTGAATATACGAAGTAAATTAAAGAAATTCTACTAGTGTTTTCTTGTTGTGTTCTTATAAAAATATGTTGTAAAAGGCATCTCCGCCTTTGGAAGGTATTCAAAAAAGAGAAGTTCAAAGTGGAAGGAGATCACTAGGAGTAGGCCTTGGATTAGTCCCCTAAGAGGTGGATACCAACCGACAGCGCCACTCCGCTGTCTACGCGGCTAGCCGACATTGCACCCCTTTCCTCCCAGACAATTCACCATCGTCGTTGTCGAATCCATCCTATGAGCAGTTGCCATCGCCACCTCCTTTCCTATACACTGTAAGGCGAACGTTGCTTGATGTCGGCGTTGTCCTAGAGGTTAGCTTTCGTCCTGAATTGCCTTATTCCCACTGCAAGCTGCCAGTCGTCGGCCGACGTCCGCGAGTCTCCTTTGCATATCGTTAGCCAGTAGGTAACTTCGAGGCTACTGTTAATGATGGAATTAATTAACATAAATGTGAATTATTTGATTAATTAAGTGAATAATTAATAGCTAATTAATAGAATTGTTATTAACAGATTTGTTGATGGGTTGATTAAATTAAGTAGATTAGCTAATTAAACAGAATTATTAATTAGGATGACTAATTAATATTTGATTCATTTGATTAATTAAATGATATTCAATTAATTGAGGTTAAGTTTAATTGATGTAAGCTATAATTAATGGATTAATGGAATTAATAAATAGATTGATTAATTAATTGACAGATGCTTAATTAATAAATAGGTTGATTAATGATTTAATTCTTTATATATCTTACATGTAGATTCGAGGTAGAGACATGCTCTTTGATTTGAGAAAAATGAAAAGACATTCTACATTTAGAGGTGGCTAGTTTTTACCTCTGTAATTTCGTTGATCTTAATGCATGATTTTGTCATTTGCAATGATTGCGTATCAATTATTTTTACCTTGATATCTACTCTATGCTACTTCATGAGTTTGACATTTTATTTCTAGATCTTTTTATTATTCTATTTGATATTTATGCAGTATCATTACTATCCATGTTATTCATCATTTATACTTATGTCTTTATGTTTGTGATACCGTAGTGTAGAATATTGAGTACCCTATGTCATGACCCTAGAGGCACATGCTTACTCGAAAATCGAAGAATATCTCCCCTGTACGACGGACAAGTTGGGGCAAATATACATAACACACTCATCATAAAAGATGGCTCAGCCATCATAACAGGAAATAAAACATCACCACGCAGTTTATATTAACATAAAAGATAACGGGTGGCTCAGCCACCATAAACATAGAGGAAACCATAACTTAAATAGAAACTCAACAACGAACAAACCCGATCAATAAGGCATGACTACAAATTAGTCAAGACCATACTAGAAAATAAAATAAAATGCGGAAACAGAGAAACTACGGCGAACCAACTCTGAAACAACTCCGAATAAAATAACCGGGTGGAACTGAGGCACTGAGGGGCTGGCAACTGGATCATCTCCTAGCTCCAAGCAAAATATCTACCTGCTACCTGAAACAAAAATGGGAGGTAGCGGTGGTGAGTCCGGGCGGACTCTGCGGGTATATGAGTAGACAATAAGCATGACATAATAAAGGATAACTAAGTAGAGAATCAATAGAGTACAGTCCATAAGAAATATAAGAATATCTAATCATGCATAACATATATAAAACGACATGGTATAAAATCCGAATAACAACTAAGCATGTATAAAACAACACCACAATAATAAAACAAAGATATACATGCATGTCAATCAAGTGCAACAACCATAGCTCATATAAATGCAACAATCACAAGAAAATGCATAAACGAAATACGTATGCACATGATGTAATGACATGTGTCACCCCTGACGCCAGTCAAGCCGCCAACACATCCCATCTGTGTGACCGAGTGGGTAGGGTTGTGACAACTGTACGCACTCCAACAACAAATACGATAGAAGGTGTGGTTGAGTGGACAGGATGCTGGGGAGTCAACACTCCAGACCCCGATACATAGGGGGAGCTATCAACAGCTACAGTATCCCTCGAAAAACAACGGTGAGGGTGTCACTGCTTGCCTACAACTGCAACATGTGTGGCATAACAGGACAGTTGCTCGCACTCTAGCAACTACCACGACAACAAGTGGTTGAGTGAATCGAGCAACTAAATGACTAACGACGACTTAACCATATGGAAGCCTAACAGTCGTTAGTATGCAACGTGTAGATATGGTGCATGCTACAAGATGCACGAACAACCGGAGAAACAACGATGCAATAAAATCCAACAAGTATACGATGCATCAATACAACCAACCAGAAATCGAAAACCAACGATTATGCACCTACACTATTAGGTAAGATATTTCTAATGTCAAATAAACCTATCTGTGTTTAATGGACTTCTAAGTACTCGCGTACAAGCGGCACTTTATAGAACAGAAAACCAACAGAGGACTGTACAGATACGAATTTGGAATACTCGAAGATCAACGAAGAATAAGTATCAACGACGATGTTAAAATATCAAACAACAAAGAATAAGGTCAAGCAACCTATAAGACATAAAATAGCCATGTTTTAAGGTAAAAGAAACTACTCGAGTACAAATGAGAAGTATCCGCCTTTTATGTAAAGTGTATCCAAGTAGCTTCACGTCCAAGTGCTCGTATCAACTTAGAGTCCTCTATCAAAGATCATAGTATTTAGCTATATAAATATTTAATACTTAGCTAAATGAATTCTCTTAATCATTTAGGATTAATTCCTAATTAGCAAAATTAGATTCAACGGTTTAATCTAAACCTAACCCAAGATCCAACTCAAGATCAAACCTCCATTCAGGGATAACTCCTAAGGAAGCTCATCTTAATCAAATTCCGATTAATAGATCAGTTAGCTCCAAGAAAACTCATAACAACAAATCCCAAGTACAACTCTCCCAAATATAGCAAAGATGGATAAACAAGACATAAATCATTCTAAGATTAAATACCCAAGTTACAATTCACAGCCTCAAGTCCACAAGGACAGTAACACAATAGAAGCAAAGATCACCAAAAACTCAATCAACTCACAAGAGCACAAGATCATCTCCAACTTACTCTATTCTTTTTACAAATTGAAATAGAGACAAGACTTAAGATAGAGAATAAAAATCCCAAACACATCAAGAGAGCTCTACCCCAAGCTCACGGTACAACTAGGGAATCATGGATACAGCAAAACAAAGAGAGCACCATGAACAAATCCAAACAAAAAGCTAGTTCACATTACACAAGAGGATCAAAGGGAACTCCTAACCCAATTCCGATTAAAATAGTAGCTAGCATCCAAAGAAAATCCTCGGCAGAACACTACAAATTCAAATAACTAAACCAAGACTTCATCCCAACAACTCATAGCAAAAAGGAGAACAAAACATCAAGAGTAGAAATATTCTACAAATTCCAATTCCTATCAAGGAATAACAATTCCATCAACAGGTAATGCATCCTTCCGATCTAGAACAAAAGAAACCTTACCTTGATCACAATCACCCATCAGCGATTCTATTAGGTTTAACTCAATTTTGCTAAACCAACAGCAAGAATACAACCACATTCTCATCCAACACCTCATGACATCAAATTGGCACAACCTACTGCCCATTTAATCAAGAACATCATCAAATCTAATGAAGCTCACAACATCATGGCATTAACACAGAATCAAAAAGAACAGAATCCATATAAAATACTAACAAAAATCTGATCAAATTCAACTCATCTCTAAAATCCATTAGAATCTGATTCCTAATCAAAACCAAGGACTCACGGTACACAATGGTGCTCACAAAAAAAACAGAGCTAAAGGCATCTAACCCAAATCCATTCAACCAAATAGTGTTCTGTTTGCTACTTTCTCCAATGAAATCACAAGACAACTTCTATCTAACTCTCTTCTTAATCTAAATGAAATGAAAATCCAAACATCCAAATCCCTTACCTGAGTTGGTGTCGACGCGAGCAGAGGTAACCGAAGAGGGAAGTGGCGCTCAGCTAGGGCTCCACTCGAGGCAGCGGCGCACGGGCGTGCAGCGCCCTGTTCTTGCGCCTTGGAGAAGACAGAAGAAGAAGAAGGGAAGGAGAAGAAGTCGGAGGAGTTGCGGCGGTTTTCGAGCGGCGAGCAACTCGCTGCGTGCAGGGCGGCGTCGGGCAGAGAAGAAACAGAGAAGGGATAACTGATTTGGAACAGCAATTTAGGGCTAAGTTTACTAAGTTTGGCTTTTTTTTGCAAATAAGTCCTCCAACTTCAGTAAATTCCAACTACACCCTTATGTTTTAAATTTTCCATTTTAACCCCTAAATTTTTCGGTATTCAACACCATACCAGACTTGTATTTGTTATTTACGTAACTCCTTAGCATCTTGATATATATCTATCTTACACAAAATCTAAACAAAATAGTAACTAGTAACCTAGTTACTATTTAATTTGTCATAAACTTTTGAGTTTGTTCCTAATTACTCCATTAGCTACTCCGAAGAAGTTTTTCTTTTATATTTCTCGGACCTTCAAATCTTTTTATTAGAACAATCTATTATTTTATATCCATCTTCAAAAAATACTCCATTCTGGATTTCCAATACTCGAAGCTTCACATTTTGAATGACAAAGGTATATACTTCGGCAATTTACCAAAAGGCGCACCCAAAAATGGGTATTTACCAAAAGGCGTCCCATGGTTTCAATGTTACCAAAGGGCGCACATATTTTAGTAAACTTCCTCTTATACCCCTACTGTCAATCAAGTACTGCATGCAATTCTCTTTCCCTTTCTCTTTCTCTTTGTCAGTAACGAATTTCGAGATGGACGTACGTACCTTTCTCAAAAAGATGTTCCTTTATATTTTGATAATAATATTATGGAACCTTTCTCAAAACAAAAAAATATTAAAATTAATTAAAATATTTTTATTAAATAAAAACTAAAAGAACATTTCAGCCGCCCACGTTGGGCCTGAAATGATTCCATTTCAGGCCCAACGTGGGCCTGAAATGTTTCCATTTCAGGCCCAACGTGCCCAATATTAAGGGTCTTTTCTCGATTCTTTGTTATTACATTTTAACACCTCGGATAAGTCCAAATAAACAATGGATAGCAAATTTGAACTCCTTGTAACCTCAGAAATCCACAGGAACTGAAATTTTTACAATCGGAGCTCTCTAGGTCAATCAGTGGCCTTTTGGAGTCATTGGGGCCTGAAATGGAAAGATTTCAGGCCCACGTTGGGCCTGAAATGTTTCCATTTCAGGCCCACGTTGGAAACATTTCAGGCCCAACGTGGGCCTGAAATCTTTCCATTTCAGGCCCCAATGACTCCAAAAGGCCACTGATTGACCTAGAGAGCTCCGATTGTAAAAATTTCAGTTCCTGTGGATTTCTGAGGTTACAAGGAGTTCAAATTTGCTATCCATTGTTTATTTGGACTTCTCCGAGGTGTTAAAATGTAATAACAAAGAATCGAGAAAAGACCCTTAATATTGGGCACGTTGGGCCTGAAATGGAAACATTTCAGGCCCACGTTGGGCCTGAAATGGAATCATTTCAGGCCCAACGTGGGCGGCTGAAATGTTCTTTTAGTTTTTATTTAATAAAAATATTTTAATTAATTTTAATATTTTTTTGTTTTGAGAAAGGTTCCATAATATTATTATCAAAATATAAAGGAACATCTTTTTGAGAAAGGTACGTACGTCCATCTCGAAATTCGTTACTGACAAAGAGAAAGAGAAAGGGAAAGAGAATTGCATGCAGTACTTGATTGACAGTAGGGGTATAAGAGGAAGTTTACTAAAATATGTGCGCCCTTTGGTAACATTGAAACCATGGGACGCCTTTTGGTAAATACCTATTTTTGGGTGCGCCTTTTAGTAAATTGCCGTATATACTTTTATATCGTATCTGAATCCAGCTTAGGGTTCCATTTGTAAACTTGAGTTCCTTCGATAATCAGTCCAAGAATCACACATTCTTCTGCCTCCTCTAGCTTTGTGTTCTTTCTGATGGTTAATCCGATGAAGAGTGATTTTTCTCTAATACCACTTGCTATGACCCATGTGAGCTAGGGGAATAAATAGCTCCAATCACTTCGTCTCATTCTTGTATTCGTCATTTGAATGTGCAACAGAAACATGAATTCAAAATCGACGCCACATGCAGAACTCCAAGGTTTACTTGGTATATGCCTCTTAGGCGAGTAATCCAAGCCCTACTCCTAGTAATCTCCCTCCACTATGAATTTTCTCCTTCTCAGAAACCTTCCGGAGAAAGAGAAGCCAAGCAACCTTGTTCTTATAAGAACACAACAATACAACAACAAAATAAGATATAAAAGCATATACAAGAACGTAAGCAACTTTATATGAATCTCACTTATGATCGTTGTTGATTGCTTCAGAATACCTCTTGTAGATTCAGAAATGCACTAGCACTTCGCCTTAGAATATTCAAGAATCGACGTGAAAAACTCATCGAAATCCCTCTTTTAAAGCCTTTAGGTTAGGGTTGATTTTTGCCTATTAATTGACTGATATTACATATCAATCGATTGATATAGTCTCCAACCGTTAAATGACCTCTAAACTTTTTAAAATCTGCCTGATTTTGTTAATTATTTGAACATTCATCGACTAAAGTAAACCATCATTCGACTGATCTAATCAGTAAAATCGAGCAAGCGAATCTAACTTGCTTCTGTTCAATTCTTATCGGCATCAATCGACTGATGTGAACCATCATTAGACAAATGCCATCAATTGAATAGAATCAAGCAAATATGACTCATAGGGATGGAAATAGATCAGGCGACCTGTCAAGGGCATGTGGTCTGCCCTGTGTTTAACATGACCTGGCCTAGCCTGTTTAGAAATAGGATAATATTCAAGTCTATTTCAAAGCATATTTTTCTTATCAGGCCAGGCCCAGGCTCAATATAAAGACTACCAAGTCTGACAGGCTTGCCTGGGTATGTTAAGATTATATACATATGTATATATTTGTAGGAGTGGCCTGTTTTGAGGCTTGTATGATGCAAGACCTATTTTGAGGCATGTATGATGCAAGACATGTTAAGGTTGATTTTCGGCTTGCTTAATGCTTTAACCTGTTGGCTTGTATAAAATGTCCTAATTTACAGACTTTATAAACAGGTTGCAGGCCAGACCAGACTATTGAACTGGTCAGGCTTAGGCCAAGAACAAAGCCTATAACAGGCAAGGCGCAGGCCATTTGTTACTATACAGGCCTGACCTATTAAGGTAAAAGTCTGGTCTGGCCAGGCCTGACCTGTTTCCATCCTTGACGACTCACTTCTATTCAATTTCTAAAGTCATTAGTCCACTGATATCAACTATCAGTTGATTTATATCATCAGTTGAGTTAAACAATCGAATCAAACTTGCTTTTGTTTAGTTCTTAAAGTCATCAGTCGTCTGATACCCATGATTAGTCGACTAATATTGAGTAACAAATATAATAGATCTCTGAACTAACTTTGTTTCACATCGAAAATTGTCTCGTTCTAATATCTAAGCCAAAAGTTATAACCTTTGAAAATTTTCTCTATTGGGATTTCCTCATTGCCTAGCATTTGATCAACTTTGACCTATCGGAACTTCATTGTTTCCTGACATTTAGTCAACGTTGTCCTACTGAGAGTTTACGCCTCATGTCAACTCCCTATTAGACTTCCGACCGCTAAGTGTCCTGTTAACTGTGACCAACTTGGAATTTTGACTTGCCAACTGTCTGTTGGACTTTTGATCATCAAGTGTCTTATCAACCTTAATCCACTTGGACTCTTTTTCTTGTGCCGACTTTATGTTGGACTTCCTTTTAGTGAATAATGACTTACTTGGACTTGTCATATCTTGTCAAGTATCTGGTCAACTTTATCGTATTTGGCGTTTTGTTCAATTAACTTAATATATTGATTGACTGTCAAATATCCGGTCAAACTTGATTTACTTGACGTCTCACTCGACTAAATAACATTGATCAAATATTGAAATTCTAACTCGAGTCAACTCGAGCTTGGTCAACTTAATCAAACCTTGACCAGGAGTTGATTTCTTGAGTTGTAAATGAATTGAACGTTGATAAACAAGCTTCGTGTTTGCCTTGGTAAGAGGTTATTTATGTTCATTCAATATATATAAGATTGATTAAATGAACAAGTTTGAACAACTTGTTTAATTAAATGAACAAGAAACATATATGTGTTTAACTCGTTTTCATAAAAAATATTCGTAAGCATGTTCATGAACAGAACAATGTTCGTGAATAACATTGTAAATAATGTTCGTGAACCATATTCAACAATAAAATTCTTTTCAACTTGTTAAATAAATAAAGAAACTTTCAAAATGAACAAATAAATTTAAATTATTAAGCTCAATAACTTATCAAACAAGCTTGAATTGAGAGTTCAATAATATCTAAACCAACAAAGCTTAAGTCAAGCTCAAACTAAATTAAACTAAACTCATTAATAAAACAAAGTCAAGCTTAAACAATTATTTTAACGGCTTGGTTTATTTTTTTGGCTCGGCTTGACTTGGTTATTTTATCAAACAAACTGAACATCATAAAACTTGGCTTGTTTACAACCCTATTGTTACACCAACACTGTAGCATACCCTAAAAAATATCTCAAATTCTAATTTCAAGGTTTAGAATTCATTGGTCGATGAATACACCTTATCAATCAACTAATTATACTCATGTTTCGGTCTTACCAAGACTGAATTATCATCTTACTTTGTATCCGGTTGACCTCAACCTACTTGAACTTTCTTTGCTCGACATCTGGTCAATCTTGATCCACCGAGACTTCCCGTTGCCTAGCATTCGATTAACTTTAATCTACCATGACTTCGTCATTGTCTAACATCTTGTCAACTTTGATCTATCAGAACTTCCTTATTGTCTAGTATTTCATCAACCTTAACTTATAAGAACTTTACGCCTCATGTCAATTCCCGGTTGGACTTTTGACCATCAACTGTTTGGTCTGTCGCAATCCACTTGGACTTTCCTCTGTCAAGTATCTGATCAATCTTAACCTTGACATTTTACTCAATCATCTAACATATTGATCGACGGTCAAATATCCAATAAATTTTAATCTATTTGACGTTCAACTAATATATTCATCAAAAAGCGAAACCCAACTTAAGTCAACTCGAGTTTGACCTGATCAAACTTTATCACTCTATCAGAGATCCGTTACACCCACAATTGATTTCGTGTGTAAGTTTAATTCAATAAATTTTTTTTATCTCGACAAAGATGGTCCAACATAAAATCTTTTTTCAAAATATTTTAAGGGTATTTTTCAACTCATTTTTACATGTTAAAAAAAACTTTTTCCATCTAATTAACATCCACGAATTCCCAGTTTGTGTATGCTTTTCGAAAAGGAATATTAAATAAAATTAAAAAGATTATTTAAGCATGGAACTTGATTTAGGAAAACCAGAAATCCAATTAAACATGTGCTTCAATATTTAATATAAAACTTACTAGTGAGCTGCTCGATTTTAAATAAGATTTTTATTTTTTAAAAAAAAATGAAATGGATAGCAGGCGTGAGGACAGTAAACATCTGTATCTAATCCGACAACATATATACCTACCGAATATATTTTATTTTTCACGCGAAAAATGTGGTCATTAATCGGTTGAACAACCAATGACACTATACACGGTCGGGCTCGACAGCAACGTGTCCATAAATTTACGCGTTATTTTCCACCTAAGAAGACAGCATCAAAATAGGAAAAAAAATAAATTAGAAAATATTTTTATTTAATTTCTTATGTTATTTGATAGGGGTAAGTATCCCGGGATGAACACATGACGTTGGAAGTTCATCGAACCTGAGCTCCGAGGTCAAACCGAGACTATCTCGGGATAATGGCTCAGAGCCCCGAGGTCAGACCAACAATCGAGCTCCCAAGATTACCTCGGGAGAACAAACGAGAGCCCCCGAGGGTCCGACCGGGTATCGGACTCCTGAGACCATCTCGATAAATAAATGAAGGACCTGACGCCGGCTCGGGAGATGTGATTCCGAGGCTGACTCAGAAGAGTGGAGCCCAAAGATCAACATAGGAGTTAAAAAACTTGACTTAAAGTAGTCATTTTTCTTTCTAGAACAGGAAAGACATTGGATAATTATTGTCCGCAACGCGTGACAATTAAGGCCTTAATGATCATAGCGACTGTTACTAAAAGATATCAAACAACCGATGATTAAGAGACATTGAGGAGAATGTGGGGATATGTGTGACAGAAACCTCAAGTATATAAGATGTCTCGACATCTGGGTAAAGAGGGTAAACTTTCTGAACTTGGAGCAAATCTTGATTCCTCGTTGTTCTCCGAAAAGAGATAAGACTTCTGACTTGAGCGTCAGAGTTGGTTCCGTCGAAAAACCTTCCGATATGTTACCATTAACGCTCGTGGCGTGAGTGCTTTCTCTCCGTCATTATCTTCGTGGATTGCGTTTTGATGATTCTTCATCCGCATCGTTCTTCCGGAACATTATTGTTCATTGTTCAAAGTAAAACAAATAAACAAAAAATTGTATAAGTTATAAAATTACTTTTAAAATATGACTGACGCGTTATTTTTTTCCAGTATTATTTTTCCATTTAACGGTGTTATTATTATTATTATTATTTTAAATGACGAAAACTTTGTCATTAACATAGAATTGCAGTCGCCAGCGTGGACCAAGAAAACGACGGGCCCACCGCAAACCATGCTTAACAGAAACAGCACGTGCTTAATTAATTAATTCGTCAAATTTCACACCATTATTGTCGCTGCTCATCTCCACCTGCTCCCTCCCCCACTGATACCCTCACCGATGGAGGACGCTGCCGTGCGCGTGCTCGACCTCTTCGATCTCTACTGGTTCCGCCAACAAATCCTCCTCCCACCTCCTCCTCCACCGCCGCAGCCTGCGCCACCGATGAACCCGTCGCCTCGCCCTCCTCTCCTCCTCCGCCGCCACCGCCGCGCCCTCAGTAACGTGTCTGCCCCCGCCCCCTCCGCTTCTCTCTCCATCCAACCGCCTCGCCGAATCCCCATCCCCTCCAGGAAGGAGGCCCCTCCGGAGGCCCTCTTACGCGCGCCCCTCGCCGCCTCGCGCCTGCGCTCGACGGCAATAGCGACGGTGAGCAGAGGCAGAGGGGGAGGAGGCTGAGGAGGACGAAGAGCAAGAGCTTGACGGACTGGAGTTCAAGGAGCTCAAGGGGCTCCTCGATCTGGGCTTCGCCTTCTCCACGAGGAGAACGACCCTCGATTGCTGAAGATCGTGCCGGGGCTGAGGAGGAGCAAGGCCGGGGGAGAACCGGGACCACCTACTTCGCCAGGCCTTACCTGTCGGAGGCGTGGGAGGCGAGGCCGGAGGTGGATCTGCTTAACAATTGGCGATTTCAGGCGCACGGCGGCGGCGGGTGAACATGAAGGATCAATTGAGGAGCTGGGCGCACGCGGTCGCATCCACCGTCGTCCGATGAAGGTTCTCTAGCCATCAGGACCGTTCA
>JAGFNQ010004754.1:0-113210 GCA_024364735.1 Boesenbergia rotunda | reverse complement strand
ATCTAATCCACCTAAAATCAGTTGGTAAATTTTTAGATTTTTCTCTTTGGATTTTCTGCCCAAGATACGAAACTATGCTTCTGTTCTTCATTGCTTGATCCCAGTCTGCGTCTTGCTCTTCTTGCTCCCTTTTCATGAAGGATTTTGTGAGACGAGCAGAAGTAGATCTAGCCTGCATCACATGATTATGATGGCATAATGCCTCAATCTGATCCGATCATATTCTTATGTGGGTCAACATCAACCAACAAATAGAGAAATTTTCCCATGCAATGTATTGATTGTTCCTTCACACCGTTTAGCCCTTCATGGATGCTTTTTCCATCCATCGGGTGCTGAATTTCGGTAGTTTTGGGCTACGTTTAGCAAATTCTTCAAGAGAAAGAGAATGAACTGTGAGTCGGTTGAATTTGCTGTCGGAGAGCATGCAAATTGAAATAAGATTGTCGAGATTAATGTTCGACCCTATCATCATAAAACGATATTACTCCACTACAAGTACTCACGGATAACAATAATTCATTTTCCAAGATACAACAACGATATCTCGAAATAACAGTATTTTAAATTTCGAGATCAGCGAACTTTCTCGTATACTTTTTGGACTCTGGATACAGAAGATGAGATGTATACTTTTTGAACTCTGGATGATTGAATGAATGATTCTAGCATCCAGGGGATTCTTTTTATATAAGGGAAAATGTGAGATACCCTTTGGTGAGTGGCTGTGACTTTTGATTTAGAATTTATCTGGGTCGTTCGATCTGGAGGGTTATAATCCTTAGGGGATTCTATTTATACAAGGGAAGAAGTGAGAGGTATCCTTTGGTGAGTAGCTGTGACCTTTGGTTTACGATTTATCTGGGTTGTTCGATTTGGAGGGTTGTAACCCTTCAGATAGCCCTTGGATCTCAGCCATTAGATCTGGATAGTTATAACCCTTCAAATCCTCTTTTGATCTCAGCCGTCAGATTCAATCTGATGCTTCGAATCAAGTCTCATCACCAATGGTTAGATCGCGACTCGTCGCGATCAACGCTCCAGATCGCATCTCTTGTGAACTCCTCTTTAATCCAACGGTTATCATTTGTTCACTCAATCAGTAGTCCAGTCATCTCTCTCCGCCTACCCGAATGTCACATAGGCACTGTCATGTTACATGACACGTCGCCCGGGTGCCACGTCACACATAACATAAATTTAAACTCCTCAATGCTTCTCGCAATCGCAATCAACGCTCGCGTCACTTGCGATCCAACACCCCTCTTTGATCCTACGGTTATCATTCATTCGCCCAGTCAGCAGTCCAATCATCTCTCCACTTACCTAAATGTCACGTAGGCACTGCCATGTCACATGACACGTTACCCGGGTGTCACGTCACATGAAGCATAAATTTAAGCTCCTCAATGCTCCTCGCGATGGTGCGGGCGTGACAAGCTCATAGGTGCGAGCACCTGCTCGCCTGTGAGAAGAGAATTCCTACGCTTTTTTGTTTTTAACTTCATTAACACAGCAACATATATAAGGAAGTAAACCCTCTTGGAATTTAGGACTATTCCCCATTTACTTCCTTCTATACTAATTTTGAGCTGACTTTAAACAATTAATTTCTCATTCACTCGTAATCGATTTTGAGCAAATTAATAGTCTATATTCATCTACGCGAAACGTAAATTTCATTTTTGAAGTAAATTCTGATTTTCATCGATTAATGACACTCAAATTCTTTTTTACAAAATCGTATTTTATTTTTTAAGACTCAATATCCAACATGAACAGGCAGATCAAGATATAAAGTGAACTCATTATCCCTTAACGGATGTTTTTGTTTAGTTTAGTAGCTTGATTCCATATGGTGAGTTTACAATCTTTTGTCAAGAAGAATTGCAAGCAATAGCATAGTAATCCTCCTGTTCATGCTGCAGTAAGAGTTTCTAACTACAGTAGTTGATCAGCCAGTTGATCACAGTGAACCTTGAAGTTGACAATCAACTATTCTGAGAAGCTTTTTAGCACTTCTTGCTTTTGATTCTTCATTTTCCTCGCACCTGATGAGTCCATAGTTAACATGCCGAACTTTGTCGTTCACTCATCCTAAATAATGTTGTTACGAAGCTTCCGAATCCCCCAAATCCAAAGCTAGAACATAGGTACAAGTTCCCTCATTCATCATTCTTTGGTCTAACTTGCAGAAAAAGGAATTGCCAACTTCCTCCATTGATCTGCCAAGAGCATCTAGAGCACAATCTTAGTAATAGAAATATTGTACGAATAGATATGAATTGGTCTCCTCTTCTTTGTTACAGAAGATACCCATCTTTTTCAACTACTCTACTTTAGTGTTGGATCAGCCACTGGGACATTAATCTTCTTTGGTGCAAAAGTAAACCGAATGTGCTTCATATCTGCATGATGGAAGCATCAGATATGTGAAATTGACATTCTGACTTGGTTGAGACACTGCCGTCTGAAGACCATCTTCAGCATAGTTTCAACGTCTTCATGTTGCAACAAACTGATTTTAGAAACTTTGCAGCCAGCATTTTCTTATCTTCTGAATGAACTACATTTAATTCAACTGTAACTGAAAATTTCAAGTGAAAGATGAAGGAACACCCCAGCTGCTCAATAGAAGCATTAAACTGAGAAAGTTTGTTTTCAGTATAGTAATAGCGAGAAGTTTGCACTCTTACCACTTCGAATATTAATGAAAGACCTCTAGATCATATTAAATAGGTCCTCCTAAATAAGAGACCATCTTTGATTAGGTCTAATAAGCAATAAGGTGCTTTCCTCTGATGACCTTATGGCTCATCATTTCACCCATTGCCAGTCTAGTTCCTTGAATCCCACTCAAATCCATCCATCAGCAGTCTAACCTTGAATCCTCTGATGACTAATTCCTTGGTCCTGTGTACCTCTTCCACTGCGCACTAGCTTCTCTAATCACCATAATTTACCTCCTTCGTGTTAGTCTATTGACAAACTGGCCGGGGAGCTTGAGGCGAGCGAATCGCTTTTTTTGCCACATGAATCCTCTGATGACCTTTTATCTAGTGCTTCCCATCTGTACATATTGTAGTTGTCATTGTCCTGACGATCTTCTCGCAAGCAACTGAGACGAAATGCTCACTGAACATAATCAGTGATTACTAGCTTACTTCCCCAACCTGCTGCGGCGCGTTACAGTCTCTCCCAAAATTAAACACAATCAGTTCTTCGTACGAAGCAGGTAATTAAGCGACAATCGACAAATTGAAATTGTAGACATCCTTCAATCACTACTGACCATCTATCATCATCGTCATCCTTTGGGTCGATCCTCACAGTCTAACGCGTCTACGAAATCCTTGCGTAATTAGTGAACTATTTTGACCAAATCAGTCCTTCAATGATGTAAAGTAATCGGCTAGATCTATCTAGTTGTCCTCCTCACATGGCGTTAGGTAGCGGTGCCCATTTCTTTCATATCGGAACCCCTTTGCGCTGTTCTATCTTGTGCATTATTACCACAAAACTACATATAAAGCAAGCTAAACCCACAGTGCAGTCACTGTCAAGACACTTCACAACCATGCCGTCACTGGGCACGGCCGCCGTGGCCTTCTTCCTTCTCGTAATCGCCTCCACCGCCGGCGCCCAACTCTCCCACAAATACTACTCCACCACTTGCCCCGGGCTGCAGCCTCTCGTCCGCCGCATCGTTGACCAGGCACTGTCTCAGGATCCAACATTGGGCGCCGCTCTTCTTCGTCTCTTCTTCCATGATTGCTTCGTAAATGTACATTTCTCTCATAATTACCCTACGTTCGCTTGGTGAATCGAAATCCTGAAACTAATTAATGGATTCAGGGCTGCGACGCATCGGTGCTCCTCGACGACACCGCGACTTTCGCCGGGGAGAAGAACGCCGCCCCCAACATGAACTCTCTCCGCGGCTTCCAAGTCGTCGACGCCATCAAATCCAGCGTCGAAGCAAAGTGTAGACAAACCGTGTCTTGCGCCGACATCCTCGCCCTCGCAGCTAGGGACAGCGTCGCCGCGGTAAGTAATCGATGAATTCGTCGCATGGATATTTAATTAGATTCTAATTCGAGTTGCAGCTTGGAGGTCCATACTGGGCGGTGTACCTGGGCCGGCGGGACACCCGGACGGCCAGTCAGAGAGAGGCGGTGGCCAACCTGCCGCCGCCGGGCGCCAGCCTGTCGACCATGGTTTCGTCCTTCGGCGCGAAGGGGCTGGCGGCGTGGGACACGATCGCGCTCTCCGGCGCGCACACCATCGGACAGGCGCGCTGCGCCAACTTCCGGCAGCACATCTACAACGACACCGACGTCGACCCGGGGTTCGCCGGGGTCCGACAGCTGGCCTGCCCGGCTTCTGGCGGAGACTCCATAACGGCTCCGCTGGACGTGCAGACGCCAATGGTCTTCGACAACGATTACTACCGGAACCTGGTGGCGCGCAAGGGGCTGCTGCACTCCGACCAACAGCTGTTCAACGGCGGCCAGTACGACTACTTGGTGTCGCTCTACAGCGTCAACCAGACGGCCTTCTTCGAGGACTTCGCCACCGCCATGGTCAAGATGGGGGACATGAGCCCGCTCACGGGGTCCAGCGGGGAGATCAGGACAAATTGCAGGAGGTGGAACTGATTAACTGGGTCTCAGGGTGAGATTTTGCGATGCTTATTGGAATTCGAATTCGGATCGATTTGTTGAAGTAGGGGAACAATAATGTTATTTGGTATAATTAAGTCAATTATTTATGTTCTTCGATCTCTTCTTCCGGAGCTGTATTGATGCGAGAAAAACTAATTATTAATTAATTGCTAATTGGCCGTGCTTAATTGAAGGAACGGAAAAAGCATTGGGGGGAGTAAAGAAATAGTTTACAGCAACAAATCAAGGGATATCAAGAGTTAACTTGAAGTAAGCAGTAAGCAATAGTTGGTTGGATGGTTACACTTGGACTTTGGTTCTGTTCATGCAAGAGAAATGATTAAAAGGGATCAAACTTTATACAAATAACATGGAGGAATAAAGGGAGCATCATCCAAATGGGATGCTTTGTCGTAATTCAAAGATAATATATTTAGAACCATCTCAATTATTCCCTTGGGAACGTGCGGTGAAGCCGTCCCTCAAACCAAGAAAAAGTAAGTACGTTTTTGAAGGAAGAAAGGAAAAGTAACGTACAAGATTTCTAAGTTTTCTTCCCTATGATGTTGTTAATTCGTAGGAAGAGAAAAAATGATGGAGTTATACTTTTTACATTTTGAAGTTTAATTATGAAATAGCTAGAATCATTAAGCTTCAGACTTAGAAGTTAATTATCATACTGAAGCGTTATTAGCATCGAGTTGTTTCTTTATTAATGATCAATCTCCCCTTTTTGCAATTAAGTAAGAGTTACTCGATCTGGTGAGATACTTGAGTTGTTTGGGCTCTTTTGAGCATTTTTCAAGGTTTCAAGATGTTGAGGGAAGGGGCTTTCCACAGTATAATTTTAATCCTAGATAGTGTTGTTAGAAGTTGTTGAGTCAGGTTAGATCCAAAGTTGTTTGAATCTTTATTCTTTTAAGACTAACTTGGAACAAAGGAATTAATACAATTTGGTATGGTCCGCAACGATGAGGCTACAACTGTAAGAAGGTCGTTGCCCTACCCTTCGAATGCCCAAGCAATAAAGTTGGCTAATTGGCTTTCTTTGTATGTCCATTCAATACCTCGGTGAACAAGAATAGTTTCACCCTGGTAAGTAAACAGGAAAACAAAACATATAGGAACGGTATTTAAGGTTTGAATCCAAGTTGTCACACATGATAAGGATTTTTTTTTCCAGTGAGACGATAAATTTAAAAACGTTGACCGTTTGGATAAACCTCTGTGAGCATTTTTTAATTTATATTGGTGGTCAATGAGAAATTTTCGTGCGACCAAATCGATCAACTCAAGATTACTCGATTCGAAAAATTAAATACCTAGATTATAAAAAAAAAACTTTTATCCTTTGATGTATCTAAGAAATCCCGTGAGTAAACAAGCTCCTCTTCAACCTCATGCGAGTAACTCGGGTTGGATCGAATGGTAAGGCGCCTGACCGTTTGCTTCGGGGTCACAGGTTCGAGGATCACCAGTTGCGTACGAGGATAAAATCCTGATTTGCTGGCTTTAATCCCCTCGATCTCAGACGTCTCACCACACCCATGATAATCATGATTTGTCTCCTTCTGAATTTCTATGAGGCCTGGGCCAAGGGTCCACAGTTCCACCTTTTTACTTCATGCGAGTAACTCGGGTGCCTCCTCGTCTAGCTTTCTCAATTTCGTTCGTGCACAACAACTTCCCCAAATGGAGGCATCCTTATCGAGTTAGTTCTCTTCGACTTCAACTTTCAACAGCTTCTAAGGATCGCGATCACCGTACTCTGCAGCTTAGCGAGGCAATTTGCATGGATTCAACACTTTACCAATAGCCTGACCGTTCTACGACACCGCTGTTGCCTCCCTTGATAGTGACAACTGACAAAGCCAGAAATTATAATTTATCTGTGCTAATCAGTATATATATATATATATATATATATATATATATATATATATATATAATATATATATATATATATATATATATATATATATATATAAACCCAGGCTTATCACGGAACTTGATTTGGGGATTTAGGGAAAATTGAGTGAATAATTGGCAAAAATGATTAAATATTTGAAAAAATTCTTAAATATATGGGCTTCTTCTCTAAATCTTAAAATGGGACCCGATCTAAAGCCCAGGTAGGCTAACATATGTCTTCGCCCTACTCCCTTAGCACCTGACCTTTTCACGCTAGGCCAATCGTTCCTCACTCGTGGCTCATGTCATGTGGTGACCAACAGAGATGGATTTAAGATAGGGCTATCTTGGGCTCTAGCCCAACCTTAAAAATTACATAGGTATTTTATGACCTATAACTTGGCATTAAGAAGAATTGATGTATTCTTTTTTTTTCTCTCTCTCTGTTCATTTTGTTTTGATGCTTAGTACACCTCTTCCATACCCAAAGCCCAACCTACTTCTAATTCTTGGATCAGTCCCTAGTAGCCTACATGACCCATGTGATGACCTACGTGGCTCGTGCGCCAATCAAGGTAGATCCCCTTCCTCTTTGGTTATATAAGGATAGTGAAGATTATAAGTGAATGTATGACTTTCTAGTTAGGTGTTAAAGTTTTTCTAATTGCATGAATAATAAAACAGTATGAACTCTAATAAGGAAAACAATTCTAAGCGGGGATCTAGTAACATCAATATTTACAATAGAAAATAAATTGATATAAATAGAGACGAAGAACTTGATGCAGTGGAGTCGATATCATCTCAGAAAGTGTCGTCACCGTATTCAGAAATCCTGCGAAGAAGAAGATGAGTAAGTAGGCTGGTCTTCCAAAAGAACTAAGAGGATGACATCGTAAACTCTTCGCTAATAGGAAGTGTAGAGTTCGGTCAAATCCTTAATCCAATGGGGACAAAATCCTATATATGATGTACCCGCATCTATTATCATTCCATCATTAATAATGATACAGGTTAATGAGTTTTATACATGTAAACTCCACATCCAATCATACAAACCCTATAAACATTAATTAGATTACATAATGAGTTTGTTTTGTAATGGCATAAATTTGTATGCTTATAAAATAACATGAGAACCCACTAAATTGAGATTAAATCAAACAATCTCCCACTTTAATTATATATGATTTTCTATATAACATACGAGTATAACTCTAGTTAGTTGATGTCAACAATAATGTCAAACTTTATAGATATGGAATACTTTTGTAAAACAATTCATTAATTTCATTGGTATAAGATTAAAGATGTCATTGTGATATATCGCAAATCCAAGTGCACGATCGTCATCAAGTAATAAAAAGTATCAATCTCACAAAGACTAGAAATCGAGTATTAATCTACAATGTGAAAACAGTTATCTAAAGAATCTGAAAATTGTAAAGGTTCTGAGAAAATAGAGAAAATCATGAGGAAAAATTTCTAGGAAGAAATCTAATGTTAAGGAGCGATCCTAGGACTTCGGTTTCACTAAAATAACTATAAACACCCTAACTTATATTTGGTTTTCTAATTCTCTTTGGTTATTTGCGTAGGTAGACAATCCCGATTTACCCTACATGATCTTTTGGAACTACGCCGGTGCATCTGCCTAAACACGACGTCTACTTTCAAGGCAACATTGTTGAAGAACCGATTTATCATAGAGGCTATTGTCACGATGTCATACGATTCTCAAATTGTCTTTCCTTATTTAGGGTATCCTCGTGATAACCTAGACTGCTTTCATGATTGACCACCACATCTCGGTATTCTACAGGTCGAAGGATTAGGTTTACCTTTCAGTCATCCCCCCCCCCCCCCCCCGATATAAAAATGCACTTTTAGCGTCAAGTTCATGTATGCAAAGTAAAACTGACCCATAAACAATCAAATCAGGGGTGAATTTTCATAAGGAGCCGAGGGGTTATGACCCCCCCCCCCCCCCCCCCCCCCCCCTCCCTTCCAATTTTTAATACCATTATTTTTATATAAAAATTTTATAAATTTTTCATTTTCCCAATATATATATTATTTTATATTATTTGACCCCCTTAAATGATAAACATGTATAGTTGGTTTAATGGTAAGTTTTATTTTTCTTTTTACACACATCTTGAGTTTTGATTTTTTTCTTAGGACTAAATTTTAATTTTTTTCTCTCTATTTTTCATAATTCAACTAAATATACATTATGTATTTTTGATATTTGATAATTATTTTCATCACTTAGTATGCGACCCCCCCTTCCCCCTCCAAAAAAAAAATATAAAATCCTAAATCCACCCCTAATCAAAATATAGAATAAAAATATAAATATATCAAACTTTGAAAAAAAATATAAAGTGTCTATATGTCGAAGGGCTATTTTCTAGTACTAGAATCAAGAGCATTGCTCCATGGACATGGAGTTACAGCAAAAAGACATAGTAAATAAGCTTTTACAATCCAAACACCAGATAAAAGTGAGAAATATTTATTCTATGAAGCGTAGATCATCTCTGGGCGACACCTCCAACTTCGAACACAGACGAGAATTCCTCTTGCTCCTTTGGATGACTCTCATAGGGTTCCTTGTCACTAAGGAACCCCTTCTCCCTTCTTCCACTAGCTTAGAGGATTCTTTTATAGCCTCCTCGATCCTTAGAATAGGAAAGAACTTTCAAAAATACTGAATTGGGATTTCTGCGGTGACACAGCTGTGTGAAAAAAGCATGATTGGGTCATTTCTTTTTTTGGGTCTCGACAAAACTGGGATATGACCATGTGAAAAACACATGGTCGAGTCATATTTTTTTCAATGACTTGGCTAGAAAACACATGACCCTGTGAAAAACACACGGTCAGGTTGTGTGTGATTCTAGAAAACCCATGGTTGCTCTGTCTTCTCTCCTCTTATCCCAAGGAATATGCTCGTCTTGGGACACGACTAGAGCATGTTCCTTCATTTATGTCTTTATTCCAAGGCTATTTTAACTCAGTTTTAGCTCGGGTTCTTCATCCTATCAATGAAAAAGAACAAGAGTAGATCATTGAACAAGAAAATAATAAAACAATATTAAAATGGTATACACCATATAATGTATACTACTAGAATGCCACAAGATAAGTACAAAATACTAATAAAAATCCTATATGAAACACACTTATCACATAATTGCTATAACATATAACTGTAATAAACCCTAATAGTAATCATAGTATCAATGTCATTAATGACATAGATAAAGATATGGATGTATAATATAGAAATTACATGAAATGTAATATATACATTGTAGGTCCACGTAGGTCGGGCTAGAGGGGGACGAATAACCCTAAAAATCAAATTAAGAATTCTCTTGCTTCGAATTAAGCAAGGATATATAATTAATTAATCAATTAAAAATAACATAAAAACTAGTAAGAGACACAGCAAATTTACTTGGTTTGTAATTGGAGAAGTTGCTTATCGAAGGTGGTTAAAGCTCAACTAAAAATATCTATTTCGTTGAAGGCAGAGTAGCATCTTACAGACTTTAAAAGCTCAAACAGGAGTATAGGAAATGAATTACAATTGTTGTCTTTACCTCCTAGCTCTAGGGGTTATTTATAGCCCATTGGTCAAAATGACTAGTTGACGTAGCACTTAGGGCGTCTCAGTTGAGGCCCAAGGCATCTCAATTGGATAAGATTTTTATCCATGTAGCAACATCTCTCTAATGGTATTGTTCACTCGAGGAGCCTTAGTTAGGATCCAAGGCTCCTCGGTCGAGGTGCCTTCAGTCATAATTAAGGTGCCTCAATTTGTTTTTATGATGGAGACAATGTGGGCAATCAAGGCGCCCTAAGTCACAACTGAGGCGCCTCGAATCTTCAAGGTCAACATTGAGTTGACCTTTTTAAACTCTGCTCGCTTGGGTGATGCTTCGGTCATTCAAAGTTGACCTTACCCAAACTCAGCTCCGATCTTCTCCTTGAGCAGGCTTCCTCCCCAGTTTCTTGTTCCTCGAACGTAGTGTGCATCCGTCTCACTCCACTGGTGCAATTTTCTATAGCTCCTCGTCTCTCGGATACACCGAGCCTGTCGACTTGCTTCCCATGTCATCATTCACGCTCACTACGTCTTCCTCTCGACTTCTTGTATCCTAAGTTTTAGCACACTTAGACACAAGACATCAATAACAAACATGATCTAACTTGACTCGATTGATCACATCAAAATCAATCCAGGATACTTATAATCTCTTCTTTTTATATGTGTATCAATCTGACTTAAGTTGGGGTTTACAAAAAAAACCTTGTCATAGCTAAAACTTAAATTTTACAATTAAGTACAAAAATACATATGGAAGTTACGAACAAACCTCCCCCTAACTTAACTCCTATAATTTCTCACTCTTTGATCACATAAAAAAATAGGGTTAATGAGAGAGAAAAATGTTTTAGAAAAATCTAAAAAAAAATCCAAGAGGTAGTACAACATTGATTTAAGATTATGTAAATTTTCGAAATTATTTTACAACTTAACTAATTTTTTAAGATTTGGGCCTTAGATTAAAAAATAATAATTTAAAAACTATTTATATTTGTTGAAAATTGATGATTTTTTTTCAATACTACAAATTACTTTTCTGATCATAAGAAAAAATTTTAGTCAAAATTTATTTTTATTTTTCTCAAAATAATTATTCTTCAGTCGTGTCATCAAGTAATAAATTAAGATCAAATCCATAGGGACTGATGAGTAAGTATGTCACGACCCCAAAGGCACATGCTTACTCGAAAATCGGGCAGCATCTCTTTTGTACGGCGGATAAGTTGAGACAAATAATACATACACTCTCACCCATATAGTATAGCCACAAGCGGCTAGCATCACAATATATACAAAGTAAACACGACCACGCAGTTATTAAATAAGATAACGGGTGGCTCAGCCACCATAAGCATAAAAGAAACCACAACCCAAAAAGAGAACTCAAATGTCTCTGTAATAATCAGTCTGATACCTGATAAACGAATAAAATGCAAACAAACCAAGTACCGAAAATAAAGCAACTAAACCAAATACGAAAACAACTCAACTCTGAGGACTGGCAACTGGATCCTCTCCTGACTCCAAGAAACGTAACTACCTGCTATCTGAAACAAAAAGAGAAAGCAGGGGTGGTGAGTCCGGGCGGACTCAGCGGGTATATGAGTCGACAATTGCATGGCATAATAAAGGATAACTAAGTAGAGAATCAATAAAGTGCAATCCATATGAAATATAAGAATACCTAATCATGCATAACATATATAAAACAACATAGTATAAAAACGAATAACAACTAAGCAAGTATAAAACAACGCGACAATAATAAAACCAACATGTACATGCATGTCAACCAAATACAGCAACCATAGCTCATATTAATGCAACAAGCACAAGAAAATACATAAATGCAATATATGCATATGATGCAATGACATGTATCACCCCTGACGTCAGTCAAGCCGCCAACACATCCCATCTGTGTGACCGAGTGGGTAGGGTTGTGACAACTGTACCCACTCCAACGAATACCACAGAAAGGTGTGGTTGAGTGGACAGGATGCTGGGGAGCCAACACTTTGAACCCCGATATATAGGGGGAGCTACCAACAACTCTAGTATCCCTCGAAAAACAACGGTGAGGGTGTCACTACTTGCCTACAACTGCAACATATGTGGCTAACAGGACAGTTGCTCGCACTCTAGCAACTACCACGACAATAAGTAGTTGAGTGAACTGAGCAACTAAATGACTAACGACGGCTTAACCATATGGAAGCCCAACATTCGTTAGTATGCAACGTGCAGATATGATACATGCTACGAGATGCACGAACAACCGGAGAATCAACGATGCAATAAAATCTAACAAGTATCAACGAAGCATCGATACGACCATCCAGGAATCAAAAACCAACGATTATGCATCTACACTACTAGGTAAGATATTTCTAATGTCAAATAAACCTAATTATGTTTAATAGACTTCTAAGTATTCGCGTACAAGCATCACTTTACATATATATCAGAAAACAACAGGAGACTGTACGGATACGAAGTTAAAATACTCGAAGATCAACGAATAAAGTATCAACGACGATGTTAAAATAACAAAACAACAGAGAATAAGGTCAAACAACCTATTAGACATAAAACAGTCATGCTTTAAGGTAAAAAGAACTACACGAGTACAAAGGAGAAGTACCCGCCTTTCATTGAAGAATTTCGTAAACAAGAACCTTCCACGATCAACTGAATAAGTCTGAATCAAGGTCCTGTATTAATGTGAAAGTTTAGCCATTTATACACAAATAATAATAAAAATAAAAATATTAATTAGCTAAACTAACTACTAACCATATAAGAGTAATCCTAATATCACTTGTTTCAAAACAGATTTGCTACAAGGAATTGAAAACACCAAGTACTTTCAAATTCCCATACAAGGAGCCCATAGTATTAAACGGGCAAGATGGACTTGACAAAAAGTACTCCCCAACCTTAATGTTCACAGCCATGAGGTACCAAATCACAAACTAAAAGCAGATTAAAACCACCAATCAAAACTCCCTCACACTACAACAAAATCCCCACAGCTATGCCCATGAGCCATGGGAAAGATCTGCACATAACCTCCAAATTCGTAACCCATCCACAACAGACCAAAATTATCCAATTTAGAAACATATGCACTATCAACTACTTCATCCATCAAGAACACAACAAGATCTCTTACCTTAGATGATCGCCGACCCGAGACCTTGCTCAGATTCGTCCAGGAAAATGAAAACTCACGGTGCCTAATCGAAGAGGGCTATCAGCGCGTTCAGGAGAGGGGCGCTCTGCGTTTCTTGCGTGTGCGCCGGAGAAGGCGAAGGAGTTGAAGAAAGGGCAGCGTCAGCGTCGGGGAGAGCCGACGGCGTCGGTGGTTATCGCAAGAGTAACCACCGCACGAAGAGAAAACCGATCGGGGAAGAGGGGATTTAGGGTTTATAAATAGTTGTTGGCCTTTTGCAATTAAACCCTCCAAGTCTGGAAAATTACAACCAAGCCCTTATATTTCGAATTTTTCCACTTAGCCCCCCTAAAACTCGGTATTTAACATTCTCCCCAACTAACAAAATTTGGTCTCCAAATTTCCGCTAGTAAACCACAACAAATACTACTAAACTACAACAAGTACTAGTCAACTTCAACAGGTACTGGAAATCCACAACATGTACTAGTCAACCACAATAGGTATCAACAATCCAGATATAATATAAATACGGAATAAAAATCAACCATACACACCTCAAGGAAATAGATGAGGGTAGCGAGCTCTGATCGTATTCTCGAGCTCCCAAGTAGCTTCCTCATCAGAGTGGTGTTGCCAACTAACTTTAACCAACCGAACTGTCTTGTTCCTCAACCGATGCCCCTTGCTCTGATCGTATTCTCGTGCTCACTTGGCTATCAGGATTCATAAACTCTAGTACTTAGCCTGGAAGTCTAGAGTTCGAATCCTGAGGAAGGCAAAAATCTACTGGCTAGGGGTGAGAAGTTATTGTGAGTAACGACACGGCCAACGGTCGACGACCTAAGGGGTCGTCAAAGTTGGGCCGCCAAATGTTGATTTGGCCGCCAGGTTGTTGGGCAGAGGGGCCAGATTGTTGGGCTGCCAAAATGAGATTTGGCCGCCAAAGGGGCCGGGTCATTACAAAGTACCCGACCAATCTACTGATCAAACTCAATCATCTGGACAAAATTGAAAGTTGAGGGGTTCGTGTTTAGAAATTCCTAAGAGAAAAGAGAGAAGATGGAGTGATGAAAAAAGTAAGTCAGAGGAAAGGCGAAGAGAAAGATCGCAAGAAGGCAGTAGAAAGGGATTATGTACCAGAAAGAGAAGATAATCTCAGGATTTTGATTTCACCTTCCCATTGGCAAGCACTAGGATCATATTTTGTTCCTAATCCTCAATGATTGATTCGTGTAGGTAGATCATCCTAATTTATCCGATATGAAGTTGTGAAACTGTTAAGATGTATACTAAAAGCCTAGCTTTTGTATAAACATCTATATTTTGGAATAAGAATCACATGATCATTGTTTGCATTTTATATTTGATATATACATGCAATTGTCTAATACTTTACATTCTAGATAACATGGTGTGTGGTGTCACACAGAATATCATATTATCAGTCCCTTGTAGAGTATAAGTAGAGGCTCACAACCTAGATGGTTTTGGACAAATCATGACATGGTTGTAGTATAATTTGGTATTAGTTTATTTTGACCATAGAATTATACTAGTACACTTTGTGTGTATTAAGCAGGACCAATATAGAGGTGATTTAATTTATACTGACTATATAATTGAATCAGACCTCAGACATTATGATGTATATGCTCTTAATCCCGATATAATAATGGGCACATGTACTTAATATCTATTTCTTTGATTTACCAAGTGAGATTTATTGGTTAAATCGATAGGCCCGATAAATTAGGATATAATATTATTTACATAGTGTGTCGTTGATTATAGAAGGAAATCGTGTCCTGATGCGTCAGGTTGATGATGTCCCCTTGAGGAGCTCATAAAGTTCATCATGAAAATCCTGCAGA
Organism: Boesenbergia rotunda; assembly: GCA_024364735.1. Lineage (NCBI taxonomy): Eukaryota > Viridiplantae > Streptophyta > Magnoliopsida > Zingiberales > Zingiberaceae > Boesenbergia > Boesenbergia rotunda. The sequence goes on along the minus strand of JAGFNQ010004754.1, from coordinate 97,967 downwards.
TGGACTTGGTCCTACATGATGATAAGGTTGAGTGGTACTACTCATGGAGTTAGATATTAATTAATTAAATTATCAGTAATTTAATTAATTTATGGACATTCAAAATCTTAAACACGGGGAGATTTTGTACACATAATAGGTGAAGCCCATATTTATTTATGGGGATTGGCAAGGTAGTTCAATGATGATCCTTTAGTGGATTAGATCATCATTAATGGATCGGGCTTTGATCCATTAGGTGGTCAAGACCCAACTCCTCCTCACGATCCCTATATATCTCATGGAGTCATGAAACCAAGACAACATAGCCCTAGATTTTCTCTTCTTTTCTTTCTCTCTTCCTCTCCCTCTCTCCTAGGGTTTGTGGCGCCAACATGGGTGAAGAAGAAGGTTGCTATGGTTGAGGAGGAAGGAAGAAAAGCTTTTCTTCTATTCTTCATTCTCCTTTCTTTTCTTCTTCCCAAGGGCGTGTGCAAGCAAGGTAGAGAAGGGGTTGCGGCTTCATTAAGAAGGAGAGCTTCCTTCTTGTAGTTTCGGCGCCATAAGTTGGAGGAGGGGATAGAGGATAGATAGGGTTGAGTTTTCTCTTGTTCTACGTATTCATCTTCTTCCTCTCAATCCTCCTTTGGCTGGCGCATCATCTCTAGGAGAAGGTGTGCGCAAGTTTGAGCAAGGAAAGGTTCGTGGTGCAAGAAAAGGAGACCTCATCTCCTTTTGTGGTCGGCAGCAAGCAAGAAGATCCCTAGGGTTTCGTCCAAGCTAGGGAGAAGAAAGAAGGTGCCTTGGTGACTACGGTTCTTGGAAGATCATCGCCCACTCGACGTCTAAGAAGAGGTTGGGTCTTACAATAGAAGATCGCGAGGTAAACAAGAAGGTATAATTTCTTGTTTTGGTTCCTTTGATCTTGTTTAATTATTGTATGTTATTTTTGTCATGGACCCCGATGATAAACACAAAAATCGGTGATCCATTCTGTTAGTAATATGAGAGAAGTGTCCTAAGGCAATCGTCTTATGATTGTAATCATTTACTTTAATAAATGAATATTCACTATTTGAGTATACATGTTCGTGTATTTGATTGAGATCTTAAACTCATTTACTGAATGTCCGCAATACAATTCACAGCATGAGAGAATTTGTGATGAATTCACAACTAGTGATTATCTCTACATGTGCAATTGTGAAGTATTGAAATTGTCCCTAGTCGATGAATTGATAAATACGGACACTATCAATTCTGTTGAGACTAGTATGTGTTATTCTCTAATCAGCTGATTCTCATTAGCTGGTGACATTGGGATGTCCGGAGATAAACATGAATGCTAGTTAAGGGAACTAGTTCATTGGAGTGACTAGCTGTAAAACTTCATATGGTAATCTACATATAGATATGTCAATGATGTTCTTACTGCAGCTTAAGTGCGATGTTCCTTTGACTTGCGGTGTTCAAGTCATCTTGGTCATGAAGGCTTATACTTTGACATCTTAAGCAAGCATCTCCAAGGAGGTGTGGACCCAGGATGATTGGGTATAAGCCGAAGTGCCCGAAGATGTTTGAACAGCCTACAAAGAATTCATCACTCCTTGCGAGGAGATGTATACCCAAGGCCTATCGTCGGATTGTTACTCGAAGCCTCTGGCCAGAGCATCACATGTTCCGAGTATGAATCTCTCAGAAATATGAAAGTAATTAGAATCCGTTGGACGAGAAAGACATTACTTGGGCTAGGTGTGATGTAGTCAGCCTAGTGGGGACTGACACACATAGACCGTGTCCTGAACCAAGTGGGTATAAGATGGTGAAGGGAATGAGGCACGATTCATTAGAGCTGCTGAAGGGTTTCAGAATAGTTTCTGAGGTCAACCGTTGATCTTTCGATTAATTGGGGATCATGATGTACTACTAGGTGTCACTCATGATCGTTCTATAATTGGTTAATTATAGACGGCTAACATAAATCGAAAGACTATTTAGTCACACGCACTACGAGTAATCCGAAGGATTTAAAACGAGTTGAAAATTGGATTTTCCGATCAAGAGAGATAAGTCGAATCTGAATTTTCAGAGACGCATCGGAAGCATAAAATGACTAAGTCTTTTGAAGACTTATTGGACGAATTAAATGAGTTTAATTCGTAAGGTTTCGGCTTGGGTTTGGCCGGCCAAAGAGGGTCCCCACCCTCTTTGTTTGACCGGCCACATCAAAAGGGGAGAACCAAATTGTTTGGTTCAAATTATAAAATAAATCGAGCGCGGTTTGTTTTATGAAATTATGGATAAAGAAATTTATATAAATAAATTTATATAAAGAGATTTATTTTTCATGGAAATTAAAATGAACCATGGATTGGTTTATTTTATTTTATAAAATCAATAATGAATTGATTTACCATGATAAAAAAATTTATATAAAGAAATTTCTTTCCATAATAAAAGGGGAGACATGGTTGTTTTTATTATAAATTAAGTTATAATAAAAACTTGGCATAACGGAATAATTCATAGAAAAATTTATAAGATAAATTTCTTATGAAAAATTTATTCCGTTAAGAGGAGACTTGGCGATTAAGAGGCTACTATATAAAGGTACCAAGGCAAGGCTTGGAAATTAATCCAAGAGATCAAGGATTCTTGCCTAGCCTCTCTCCCTCTCCTTCTCTCCCTCTCCCTCCTCTAGTGGCGCCGGCCCTAGAGGCCCTCCTTTTGGTTGCCGTGAGCTTCCACCACCAAGAAGAGGCCAAAGAAGAAGAAGAAGCGGGCGCGACTCCTTCCTTCCTCCCGGAATCTTGATTCCGTTCTTCGTTTGGTGGTTAGTCTTTCCATCTCTCTCTTGGTATTCTTGTCGTGCCTTTGGAGAATCTAGTAGTTCTTGTCGGCACGAAACTCGTGGCTTTGCGAAGTCATCCCGAAGAAAACTCGGCGTGGATGCGAATAGTGGCGGAGCTTCCAAGGGACGCTACGGTTGGATCTCGTCCCTTTCTACGAGTTACGCGAGGTATTAAGTAAATTAGTTTACTTTCTACAAAATTTTAAATTTATGATCATGTCTCCACAACATAAGGTTGCATGCTAGATACGTGGTTAAAATAATTTGAGAAATTATTTATGCTAAACCTTCCGCTGCACGTAATTAAATTTTAAAATAACGAACCCGTATCCATGTCAACATGCACCCGGTCCCAACACATTCATCGTCTATTCCGCGACTAATTGGTTAGACGAGTTAGATGACTTGAACAACAAGTTTGTCCTAATGGTCACTCGAATCAATTAGTACGATGATGAGTCGGTTGTTTGGGAAATTATTCTCCATTCGGATTGGTTTCAATTAATGAAATTTTAATCTGGGGACATGGAGATGATTCCCATGCGCAACCGAAACCCAACAGAAACTACACTGATGTACCATCCCTACTCGGTGCCTATTTCAGAAGTCTCACAACTAAGAATCGCAACCTAATGAGGACCCTATCACAAGATCCCGCGACCCCTAATTGACCCTCTCTCTATTGTGTGACATCGCAATAGGTTTGATCTATTAAACTCTGTGATAACGTAGGATTCCTCGTGATTGTTCGGGTAGTACTTTTGTGTCTCGATGCCCCCACGTCACGGTACTCTATGGATCAGAGGTTAGGGTTTTCCTGTCGGTTCATCCCCTAATCCTCATATGATAATGATTCTCGAACCTTTGGCATTGAGATCGAGTTTACATGGTAGAGCCAGAACATGATTCAATCGCATCATAGAATTAGGAATTAAAACATGCAATAAAACATTAATTTCTGCTTACATAGCAAGAAGGCTACTCTTTAATCCTAAAATCTCATAAATTACACTATAAGAGAGGAGTTACAATCCATGAGCATGCTTAAGGTTAAACAATTCCAACACGAATTCAGGAAATTGAGAAAAGGAGAGAGAGAAGCTTAGGATGGTCGTCGAAATCTCCTCGTTGGTCACTCTTGATCTTCCTTTGACGAGTGGATGAGCTTAGGACGCATCCAAATTGCCTTCTTTTGCCTCCTTGGGGGTCCTTGGACGACCCCAAATCGAATCCCCAACCCTAGGGGTGAATTCCTTTATATAGGGTGTTGAGGCGGTTGTGCGCCATGGGCATGCCACTAAGCATGGGCTCATGTGGTGTGCTCCGGATGCGGCTGCGGTAGAGTTGGCACGAGCAACCGTGATGGCCACGGCAGTCTGGCCATGCCCGTGCCACTTGGCACAGACGGTCGTGGCAGGCCTAGTAATCGTACACTGCCCGTGCCATTGGACACGGATAATCGTGGCAGGTACGGTGATTCGAGCATGCCCGTGGGAGGCCTCGGAGCTTCTCCTCTTGATCTTCGTCTCCAATTCTTGCTCCAAATCGAGTACCTGTCATCCAAAATGAACGAGAGTAATATCCAAGTATAGAAAAGTATGAAAATGAAGCAAAGAGGTATAATCAAAGTGGAGTCTATGCTTACAAAATGGGTCTAAATAGCATGAAATAGTAATGAAAGGGAGACGCCGCTCAACTCTCATGTTGCCTCCCTAGCTTATCGGCGTTGGCGCGGAGCTTGTGGATCGACAGCGATTGGGCCTTCGCGCCCAGGTTGCCCCCTTGGCGGATGGGACCTTCGCACGTAGCTTGTGGATGGGCGCTAGCTCCTGATAGGGGGCAGGGATCCTCTGATCCCAAAATCCCTGGTCCATCCCTGGTCTACACTAAAATTGCGGCCGAATCGTGATTGCGATCCGGCCGCAATTTGTTCCGATCCCCTCTAAGGTTCACCGTACCTCTCAGGTTATAGTTTGGGTTCGGGCGGGTGGTCGGAGGTCACCCGACGGCCTAAACCCTAAATCTAAAATCCTAAACCCTAAATCCTAAATCCGGATTTAGGGTTTAGGCTGCCGGGTGGCCTCCGACTACCCGTCCGAACCCAAACTATAACCTAAGTGGCACGGTGAACCCTAGAGGGGATCGGAACAAATTACAGCCGGATCACAATCATAATCCGACCACAATTTTAGTATGAATTAGGGATGGATCAAAGATTTTGGGATTAAAGGATCCTACCACCTGATAGGGACATACACTAGGCCTTGAACTCCGCCGGGGCCCAGCGCGTGTGGTCCCTCTTCGCAACCTGCGGCGGTCTGTGTTCCTTTATGCAGCCGACTGCGGCCCACGGAGATGGATGTGGCTAACAAAGAGAAGAGCTCCAGGGTTCGACGTGTCGGTGTCGAGGGTAAAAATGATCATTCAACGCTTTCTGCGGCAATTGACTGCGTCCTTCCAATTTGGCAGGGAAATTTTTTTAGGCCAAACAAAATTTGTGGACAAGGTTTATGACTTTTTTATTTTCAATTTTGTATGCAAATTATCAAAAGGTTGATCGCCTGCATCCACAATCATGGCTCCGTTATTGTGACGTAATGATTAGTCTTCAATAAATAATTAGAATATTTAAATTTTTAATTTTAATTATGATGTACTGGTAATATATTGTATTGATTTTTTTTTCTCTACTAAATAGTGAATTTAAAAAATGTTGACTATTAGATGAGTTTTATATATATGTTTTTTTAATTTATTTTAGTAACTAGTAAAAAATTTCTAATCGAATTGGATTATTGATAGATTTGAAGAGCTAAAATAGCTCGTGTAGCTGAACAAAAATAATAATAATAAAATCATGACTTCATTATTTAACAATATTTCGTAGTTTATTTAACTTCTCAGGGTGCATTCGTTCCCAAAGTTATTGCTGCATCTGCTTAGAGCCAGATTACTTTAATTACTATTTAATTTAAGCTTTGTTGAATCAACTTTCTCTTCCACTTATGTTAATGAAGGAGAAATGTTGGAATATGGATCCATCAATAATTATTGTGTGTGTGTGTGGAGGATATTATTGTATAAATTCCATATGATTTTTTTTATATTTAACACTGTAACCTAATATATATTAGGTTAGAGAGAGAGAGAGAGAGAGATTTAGGCTGCCGCGAGAACATTTTCCATTAGATAATTTCCACTAAGTGTTTACTAACAAATTCGATAACTCCATTTCACTATTAATTTTTTATTCATATTGATCCAGACAATTTTTGGTAGCTTCCCCGATGAGAAGAGGGTCAAAATTGCTGGATGACATGGAGATCAAAGTCAAGATCCATCGAATGAGCAGGTTAGCTACATTGGAAAGGAAGGAAGTCCAGCCAAACATGGTAGGCTAACCGCACTAAAGGAAGGGAGGAAGGAAATCTGATCAGACGTACCTTGAGAAAAGGAGGCTCCGACAATGTCCCACGCGATAAGTCTAGCCGTTCCCACCCAAGAGAGAGCTCCAATTGGATGGGAAATCGAGAACGAGGGCATTGATGACCTGACTAATCTTAGAACTCATACTTATCTGCCCCCGGTCGGCCTCCTTCAACCAAGTAGATTACTAGGGCAGGAGTTAGCTCTTAGCCAAACTTACTCCAAGAAGATAGAAAGACATATCCGATTGGACCCAAGAGCAGGATCAATCCTGGCAAACTTCTATAATCCTCAAGGAACCATCAAAACAGGCGCTAATATCTTAAGCCCTGCCGAAAGGGACCCAACCTATTCCGTATAAGCCTATTAATCCTTAGGATAGTTGAGTCGCTAGGGCAAGGCCTCCTGGGAGGTTCTTCACAATCCCTGCTAGATGCACATTAAAAACTTTATGGGTGCATTTGGTTCAAGGTGATCATTGATAATCTTGGTTATGTGATTACCAGATCATCACATAACCTTGGTTACAAGGAATGAAACATAACCTGATGTTGTTTGGTTCAATTTAGGTAATACAATAAAACTTTGTTTGTTTGAAGATTTTAGTATATAACCTAGTATAATATTTTACCATATTACCCTTGGTTCAATATTAAATATTATATGCTTGTCCAAATTAAAAATGAAAAAAATATGAATATATTATATATTTATTTTTACCTTGATTTAAGTGTAGATAATTATATCCATAGTCGGAATCGATAATTTATGATTGTATTTATTAAAATAAAAATTAAATAAATAAGAGTTAAATCAAAATTAAATAGTAAGAGTTAATTAAAAATAATCTTAAAGGTTTTTTTAGAATTTTTAAAAAAAATCAGAAATTTTCAGAGTTTTTTTTAGTTTTTATAGGGATAAAAAGAAAGTATGTTTTAACTATCTTAATTAATTAAATGAGAAAATGTTTAATTTTCAATAATTTATTTTATATTATTATTAAGTCTTGTTCTTCTTCCCTCATCTCGCCGCCGTCGCCATTCCCGATCTCCCCTCTCTCTGGATCTCTTCTTCTCCTCGACTCACGCCGATGCCCTCTCCATTGTCACGAGCGCCGTCCTTCCCCAATGCATCACCGCCGACAACCTCCCTCGGTCATCACCCTTCCCTCGCCATGCGCCCCCCTCTTGTCGCCATCTCGGCTGACGGGAGCATATTGCCGGAGCAATATAGCCGCACTTCGATGTCGTCGATGCCGCACTTCGGAGGCACGCAACATCTTCGCTTTAGCATCGCTTTCTCTTTTCCCTCTCTGCCGCAACCGCACCGCCGCTTCCGAACTTCTTCCATCCGAGCAATGAGTGAGATCGTCGGTGATGAAGGCTGAGTAGAGGAACGGAGGTTTGAGAAGGTAGAGGTCGATTTGCTTCTCTGTCATTTCCGGTTGCTCGTCGTTGCTCGCCGCCACCTTCGCTCGCAACTGCTCGCCTCGACTCGTTGCTCGCTATCGCTTGCCACAACCTGTGGCTTCAAAAAGAAAAAACAAGAGTAATTGTGACAGAAAGATTTCCTTAACTTCGGAATCGTAGAAAACCTTACATTATCGAGGTAATCAGATTCAGGCTTGCATGCCCCATTTGATGACGTTTTACTGATGTGGCGTTAATACTGCATTACTCGGAAATTGATGATAATCTAAACCAAACAAGGTTATCAACGTTAATCTTAGACAGATAACCAAGATTATCATTGATCATCCTGAACCAAACGCACCCTATGATCTATACTGTATTGATACGATTATTGACATATAAAAAAATATTATGATAAAATAATCTCATTTATGATAATATAACATCTCGTAAAATTAGGAGTCATGAGAAATATTATATATAGAAGTTCCTCCTCTGTTAGCATATATATCTAAATATCTTTTACTCTGATTTTATGGTTCATTTATTATTACTATTATGTTAGCTGTTTGATTTGAGTATCGGAATGTCTTTCCTGAATTGTCTCTGACATTTTTATTTTAAGTGTCCTTGCACTCGCCGACGAGCCGCCAACTGTCTTTTTGCGGTCAACGTGTTATCTTTTTTTGTTTTCTGCTGAAATGGAGAGTTTTTCTGTTGTTGGGTCACGGTTAGGAGACGGAAGGGAAGAATGCGAACACCGAACAGACGCGCAGTGACGCCTGAGAACCTCGCGGTGGCGGCAATTCTGTTCTCCTGTAAGTTTCTCGTGAAGGCGCCGGACGAGTACAGTCTGCGCTTACCTGCTAATTAATTGTGTCGGCTACTCCGGTCTCTCGAAGGATGCAAGCGACGCCGACAGCGCGTAGAAAGCGACAGCGGAGCTGGGTCAGCTGGGCCCTTCTTACGGCTTCTCGGCGACGGTATGAGCGACGTATTGTACGTGTCCATCTTTCTGCTTGCATGCATGCAGGCCTCGGAGGCGACGAGCGGCCGCTCTGCAGGGCAGTATGGCAGACGACTGCGGCGTGGAAAGCGGAAGCGTATTCGAGAGCTGACCATGCTGTAATTCCTCGGACCGATGATTAAGAAGGTGAAAAAAAAATCACGAGACTATTAGCCGAGCCGGATGATGCTATCGAGCGTTTCGTTGGTCCTAACTCCTCGTCAATTCATCCGGGTGATTAACAAGAGCGCTTAATTAGGGAACGAGTCATTTTTTTTTGTCGCATGTTAGGATAATATTATGATAGGAAAATAATATTTTTTATAATTTAATAAATCTATTTTATTCATTTTAAAAAAGTTCATATTATTTTGTTAATGATTTACACTCAAAATAATTATTTAATAATTTAAACATAAAATACTTTATTTTTGATGGGGTTAATTCTTTTTTATAAGTTAGATTGATTAAAATTAAATAATATTTTTTATTATCAACTTTTTTAAGTAATTAAATTTGGAAGGCTAATGATATAATTTAAAGAAAGAAAAACTATTTTGTAACTTTAAAAATATTTTTCTTATGTTTTTATTTTAAAAATAGTACTGCCATCTTATTTTCATTCGATCTTGATTTTTTTTTTACTTTTGATAATGGTTAATTTTCTTCGATCGAGCGCTTCAGGCAAAAATATTACTATAATTTATCAAACAACATACATAATTTTTCAAATTTATCAAAAGAGGCATACTATTTTATTTTGATATTTATCAAATTTTTTTTATCTTTTTAAGTACTTTTTCCATTTTACTTTCATAACAATTTTTTTTTATATACACCTCTTTTGTTTTTTCTCTCTCTTATACATCCATGATGCAATCTCTCCTCTTTTTCCTCTCTCATTCTTTTCTCTTTTACATTTACATTTTTTCTTCTCTTCCCTCTCTCTCTCTCCTTCTCTTTCTTCTCTCTTATGTCCCCACGGGCCACGGGGGCTATGGTGTAGTGGTAAGACGATTAGTCACTATCTCAGACATTCGCGGTTCGATCCCCAGCTATGGCGTATTTGTAGGATTTTTTTCTCCAAATGGGATGCGAACCCTGGGACGCTGGACTTCTAGACCGCCCACTGTGAGCGCTTCCTGATTTACCCTGACGGTCGGTGAGAAACTTCCGTGTGACCGGTCGGTCGCCTGAGGTTGGTTGAAAAAATCTCGTTAATCATTTTTTTTCCTCTTGTGTCCCCACAGGTCCCCATGGGGATCCGGAGTGGTTAGTGCATGGGGGTGTTATCTAAGAGGTCCTGGGTTCGAGTCGCGCGAGCCGCACTGGATTAAAACTCTGAGCGTTTGGTGTATCAATTCTCGGCCCAACTGTGCACTAATTACTTCGGGGACCGTGATTTACCTCCCTCGTGATGGCCTTGGGACGGGGGCGCTGGGGGCGAGCGATTTCGCCTTTTTGTCTCTTGTGTCCCACGGGGATCCAAAGTGGTTAGTGCATGGGGGTGTTGTCTAAGAGGTCTTGGGTTCGAGTTGCGCGAGGCACACTGGATTAAAACTCTGGGCGTTTGATGTATCAATTCTCGGCTCAACTGTGCACTAATTACTCTGGGGACCGTGATTTACCTCTCTCGTGATGGCCTTGGGACGGGTGCGGTGGAGGCGAACGATTTCACCCTTTTTTTGTCTCTTGTGGCCCCCGCCCCCACGGGCTGACTCGGTTGGTAAGACATCTGACTACTTGCATCGGAGGTCTCAGGTTCGAGAATCGTTAGTCGCACACGGGGTAAAAATCTGGTCTACTGGCTTAAATCCTCTCGGCCCCAGGCGCCTTATCCCACCGTGCTTAAATGGGTCACGAACCCTGGGACCCTGGGTTTTTGGACCGTCCGTCATGAGTACATTCCGATTTACTCTGATGATCGGTGAGAAACTTTCGTGGGACAGAATCGATTGCCCGAGGTTCGACGTTATCGAACTTCATTAATCATTTTTTTCTTTCTTCTCTCTTCTAGATGCATGCACACATAATATGAAAAAATAATAGGCTCGCGTTGAGTCTGATATAAAAAAAATATTAAGGCTCGCGTTGAGTATATAAAAAAAATATTAAGCTCAATGTAGACCCTGATATGAAAAATATTAGGCTTAAAATATTAGGTCTAATGTGGGTCTGATATTTTTGTCATGTTATGCATGCATTCAAAAGAGAAAAGAAAGAGAAGAGAGAGAGAGAGGAAAGTGATGAAAAAATATATGTAAAAGAGGGAGAAATAAGAGAAGAAGAAAGAGAAGATAGATTGTATATATAAGAGAGAGAGGGGAAAGAAAAAAGAAATTGTATCTATCAGATTTATCATAAAGATAAAATGGAAATAACATTGAAAACAATACATTTTTTTGATAAATACTTGGATGAATTTGAAAAGTCAAGGGGGCGTTTGGTTTACTTTATTTTTTATTTTTATTTTTTAGAAAATCATATTTTCTAATTTTTTAAAAAATTATTTTATTTCATTCTCTAATTTTTTAAAATATACTATATCTTTTTTTTTGTAAAATAAATCTAAAAAATATAAATTAAACACGTTTTCTAAAAACTTATATTTTTTACGAAAAATAAAAATATAAACCAAGTAAACCAAACTTGCTTTGCTTTGGTAAATATTAAATTACACTCAATGATCAAAGCCGTCGCATGGATCTCATGCGGGCCGTTGGATCTAGGTCATTTTCTTAGGCTACCGTTCGCTCTGTTTATAGCCACGCACACACAGACACTAGAGCAGTCGCTGATTTGCTTATCTTAAGCTTCATAGAGGCAGCGGCGGAGTGGAAGAAATCTGCAATATGGTGCAGAGGTTAACCTACCGGAAGAGGCATAGCTACGCCACCAAGTCGAATCAGACTCGTGTAGTCAAAACCCCTGGTAAAGATCCAATTTTTCTTCCTTCCTCGTGGTTCCAGTTTTTAGCAAATTTCTTGACGGCTCAGGTTTGTTTTAAAATGATTCGATTTTCCATTCCATTGCTTTGATTATTGGTCTCGCTTAAAATTATTGCCTTTCTATTTCAAGGATTTTGTATATTTTTTTCTTGATAATTCGGCATAAGGTGTCTGAGAATTCGTTTTCCCGTAATCATGGTCCGTTTCGTTGTGAATTGGTTTGTCTTCTAAAGTGCAGGTGGGAAGCTCGTGTACCAGTACACTCACAAGCGAGCCAGCGGGCCGAAATGCCCTGTGACTGGAAAGAGAATCCAAGGGGTTTGCACTTCTGCTGCTTCTTGTTTATCTTAAAAAAAATCTGACTTGAATGTTTTTGTTCTTACTTTGTTCTGGTTCAATTTCTTATCTTCATATGTTTTGTTATTTTATGACATCTGAAATATTACAGCTCAAATCCAACTCTGTTTTCATTTCTTCACAACTTAAATATGGTAAATAAATAACGTTATTATAATGAATCAGCATTAATCATCATTATTATTGTTATTTTTAAAAATGAGAAAAGTTAATGCTTGAGTTTTATATCAATTTGTGATGATATTGCAGGTCATGTAACATCAATTAGATGGAAAAGAATATGATCTATATTTCAGTTATAAAATCATATGGGTTAGCAGAGATATGTTATACTATGAATTTAACTTCTAATTTCTCTCTCGCGTGCTCTTTCTCTACACATGTTTGAACTTTATTTTCTTGATTTTATGCCTAAAGGAGCTTATGGATGTTTTAGAGTTGTATATGCTGTGTTTTTTTTTGTAGACAAAACGAACATCTCTTGAGAATGTCTCGTTGGTAGTTCTATGCGATTTTTCTATATTTGATGTTTTGTGCCTCAACATGTTAGAACTTAAATTATGTTTTTCTGTACTTAAATAAACATGATGGATAAATGCGGAATAGGATAGGAAATTACCTCTAGCCTTTGATATTCCAGTAAGGCTTAAATAAAACTCAAATATTTCTTTTATCAATTTGCAAGGTTTTAAGCACTCCAAAGCTCACTATAGATGGTGCAATAATTCATGAAGTGTGTGATTAGGGACATTGAAGTCACTATTTGTAAGTAACTCGTATCATTACTAGGTCAATTCAAAAGTGATGGCGAATCCTGAGGAGATTTTAGCCATTTTAGTAAATTATGCATGTCAAGATAAGATTTTCACTTAATTATTCATGATTAAATCTTAACAAGTATATGCATCACTTAAATCTCAACAAATGTATGGGTCATTAACATACATAAATAAGGTGCTAGCTAGAGCTTTGTCTGTAGTTGCAAATTGTTCATCAATTACCTTAAGTAGATTTTAACATTGTTATTCTCTTCAACTCAATCATGAGTATCAACAGAGATCTTGATCTGTATAAACATTACACAGAGACAATTGAATTGTCCCTATTTTTCATAAGGGCCAACCATATCATGAATGTTGTTTTCAGTGATAGCATGCGATTCATCTGCGTTATAGCATAATCAATGTCTAGACACCCTAAATTAGGATCATTCTTTACTTCCAAACATTATAATCATCCCCTTTAAGTTTGAGAATGTTACTACTTATAAAATTAAACACATGCTTATTACTTTAAATATTTAGGCAAACTTTATGTTTTACCAATGTAAAGCATGTCTTGAAAATCTAGTAACATAAAATTGTTTCGTGGGGTTAAAATTTTAATTAAATTAGATTTAAGTATAACTTTATAATAAAACTATTAAATTAATTTCCGTTAACTAGTGTTGATAAATTAAGGGAAATTAATTTTGATATTTTTTCCTAATTAGTTATATAAATATAATAAAAATTCATGTGCAGTAGACTTTATTATATTCATAAAATCAATCACAATTAATGTCGGTTAAGTGATCTAAATTAACTTTATGTATAATTTTACATGATTAATTTTGGCTTTACATAATAGTTATTTAGTAATACAATTAACATTTACTAAGAGTGCATGCTCCTAGGAAAATTTGGCCTGGTCATGCCTCATTAAAAATTAAACTCCTTAGAGTAATGTTCCCTGGAAGACCAGTTGCAAACTCCTTTATTTTTTGTTTTTTTACGTCACCTCATAATTATCATTAAACAATTTAAATTTTCACATTTTAACTTAATTATTGCCATTAATGATGATTATGCAAAATCACTTTCCAAGATTACTTTCAGGAATGTTTGGTTGACAGCTTTATTAAAAATTAAACTCCTTAGAAGACTAATTTATTCATATAAAATTATAAATAGTTAAATAATAATTAAACTTGAGCAAATACGAGTCTTAAGGTGCTATTTTTTTTTTGACTTAATTAGCATAAATATCAAATATTAATCATAATAAGTCAATAATTACAATCATAATATGTGTCAGGATGTTAAGTATAATCATTTACCATATTAGCACAATTCTTAAATATAATAGTATTTCTATAATAATTATTTGCATTATTGAAAAATGAACATGTTTAAAGTTCATATCAGAATTGCATATGTATTGAAAGTTCGATAATGACATGCAAATTAAGCCCCCCGGGTCACGGTGCGATGGTAAGAGGTAGGACGGGCTCCCATGCAACGAGGGTTTGAATCTCTCGCAGGGCATATCATACACCCACTCCCACTGTGTTCGAACCACTCTCGATGTTGGGCTGTTTGCCAAGACCTAGCTCGCTTTCTGAATTTATTTTGGTGGGTGGTGGGTAGGGATGGAAATAGGCCAGGCGGCCTGTCAGGGGCCTGTGCCCTGGCCTGTATTTGGCTTGACCTGCCCTGTTTAAAAATAAAATGATAATCAGGCTCTTTTGAAAACCTGTTTTTCTTATCAGGCCAGGCTCAGGCTCAAGCTCAATATAAAGCCTATGAAGCCTGACAGGCCGGCCTGGGCCTGCTAAAATTACATTATATAAATTGTCAAATGTCAAAATAGAGTATAAAAGTAGAGTTTTGATCCTTGGACCCCCGTCGAGCAAACACTTATTTACACCCTGCTAGCTAACAGACCACAAATCTATATTTATTATATTATACATATATATTTATGATATCATTAGCTAATTTGTTAAATTAGTATTTTGGATAATCGAATATTCGAATTGAATTGTTATATTTTATATATTAGAAGTATTTTGGAAAATCGAATTAAATTATAGGTTTTGTTAACAGACCACAGGCCAGGCCAAACTATTGAACAGGCCAGGCTCAGGCCTAGAACAAAGCTTATAACAGGCCAAGCTCAGGCCAGTTTGCTATTATACAGGCCTGACCTGTTAAGGTAAAAGCCTGGTCTGGCCTGGCCTGTTTCCATCCCTACTGGTGGGTTTGTGGGTTGAGCCGGTCACCTCCAGGATTAGTCAGTTTGGAGAGCTGGATATCTAGATTAAAAAAAAATATGCCATGCAAATTAAAATTTAGAAAAATTAATTCTTAATATATGACTCAATAGCTATACGAAGAACATGTTATAAAATGCCAAAAATTAGTAGTATCAAAATTAGTTTTGAGGGTATGAAAATTAATCTAACAAAATAGCAATTTATAGAAAATTTGTTTAAAATAATTTCCACAAAATTTTGAAATAAAATTTTTAATTGAATTAAGGCGGAGATAAAACTTGCTCTAATATTAACTTTAAGAACTTAAATCATGTTTTTCTATACTCAAATAAACATGATGAACAAATGTAGAATAGGATCGAATATTACCTTTAACCATTGATATTTTAGTAAGGCTTGAATATAACTCAAATATTCTTCTATCAATTTCTTAGTCTTCTAAGAATTGCAAACATCACTATAGATGGTGTAATAATTCTTAGGCTTCTCAAAGCCCCACTATTTATAGGTAAATCATTACCATCACCAAGCAAATCTAAACGATTGTAGCAAATCATGATTATATCGAAAAAAATTATTTTAACATTTTAAGTGACCCATATATTTGTTGAGATTTAAGTGATCTATGAATTTATTAAGATTTAATTATGCATAATTAAGTGTAAAATCTTTTATTGATATGCATAATTATTTGATTTGGATAAAATTTTATCATAATTCATCATAATCTTTTGGATTGACTTGGTGATGGTAATGAGTTACTGATAAATAGTGGCTTTGAGGTTCCTAATCATGCACTCCGTCGAGAATATTGCACCATTTATAATAAGGATTGGAGTGCATGGATGATTCTCAAATTGATAAAAGAATATTTGAGTCTTATTCAAGTCTTACAGGAATATCAATGACCAGGGTAATATCCGATCTTATTCCGCATTTGTTCATTATGTTTATTTGAATAAAGAAAATCATGATTTAAGTTCTAAGAGTTGGTATCAGTGCCAGATTTTATTTCCTCAATTTGATTAAAAATTTTGTGAAAATTGTTTTGTACAAAATTTCTATATAATTTGCTATTTAGTTAAATTAATTTTTGTTCCCTCTACCTAATTAATTTTGCCACTGTTAATTTTGGCATTTGGTAATGTGTTCTTATATCTTTTTAGAAATGTATTAAGAATTATTATTTTTTGAATTCTAATTCGGATGTTATTCTTAAACTTTGAATGGATATGCAAATTTTGAAATGAACTTTAGACATGATTCATTTTTCAATTATGCAAATAATTAGTGTAGAAATATTATTGCAGTTAAGTATTATTGTGCTAATTTGGTAAATATAAATATTGCGATTGTAATTATTTATTTGTTATAATTTTAATATTTGATATTCATGCTAAAGCATTCCATGTAATTTATACATTAGTTATTGAACGCATTTGGATCGAATTGATTATTGTTGATCCTTTGACTAAAGGCATGCCACTGTCATGTGGATAGAATGGGGCTTTTTTCTTCATGTAATTTTTGTTGAAAAAATAATTTAATTATTGATAAAACTCTAATATGACATTTTCTCATATTTATTTGTGTACACATTTGAGAAATATTATTAAAGTCTGATCTTGAGTAAATATAGGGTTTATTCATTAAGTTATATTGGCTCAAGAAGCATAATAAAATTGTGATAGATGAGAGATAATAGTCACCTTTAGAGGACCTATCATGTAGCCACGTGGGGATGAGCGGGTGCGACCACCCCCTCTTAAAATTTTAAAATAAAATAAATCAAATTCTCAC
Organism: Boesenbergia rotunda; assembly: GCA_024364735.1. Lineage (NCBI taxonomy): Eukaryota > Viridiplantae > Streptophyta > Magnoliopsida > Zingiberales > Zingiberaceae > Boesenbergia > Boesenbergia rotunda. The sequence continues at coordinate 81,151 of JAGFNQ010004754.1, read as the reverse complement.
TGCCTCTTTGATTGGATGATTCACCATATCGTTGTTGAAAAATTGAAATTGACTACATATTTGGAAAGCCCTGTACGTAAGCTATACATTGTTGTCACTTTTATAAGGAAATATCACTACTTGGAATATTAAGTACTGAATTTTTAAAACAAAATATATAATAATAAATAGATGAATTAAATCGTAGAACATAAAGTGAGGGCGCTAAACTAAAATCGGATCGAGTTCGAACTAAATCCATTGGTAGGCGCGGAAATAAGGATTACGTTGGTTCAAATCAGAATTGATTTTAAGTTGATTTAGCCAAATTATAGCCGATTCAAGTTTAATGTTTAAACGAGTTTGGTTGGTTTAAAGCGAATTAGGGTATTTTTGAAGAAACCTTTTCTTTCCTTTTTTTTCCCTACCTTTTCTCCCTACGCATGCAACAGCCCTCGCCGTGCCGCCACTGCCTTCGCCCATTCCTCGCTTTTATTTTTCCCTTCCTCTGCTTTTCATTCTTCTCCTTTTCTTCTCACAATAAACCTGTAGTTTTTTCCTCTCCTTTTCTCAAGTACAAGAGTTCTCGTTTCTTGTCCTTTCTCTTCTCCGACAAGCAAGAAATGCAACATCAACTACTGTCTTCTTCAGCAACAAGAGCAGTCTCCACATCTTCTTCCTCTTCTCGTGTTTTCTAAGTTTTTGTTGGCACCACAAGAATAACCTTGTTTTGTCTTGCCTTGCACTCTTTATGTCGTTGCCGAGCTCATCGAAGCCAGTTGAGGTTTCTAACGAAGAAGGTAAAACTCTCCTTTGTGTTTCTTCCTCCATACCTTCTCTGTTTTTCTCAAAAGCAACAGTCTTCCTTTTTTTCCAAGTGAGCAATCCTTTACAAGCAACTCTTTTTCCCTTTTCACCCACAAATAGTAAAGCTCTATCTTCTACATTACATCATCACTCTCTACTCTACTAAAAATGATTTTACTCATGACATGGTGTAAATAATAAAAGACTAGGTTTTGGAGTAATGATGTTTTAGAACATGACGGATCATAGGGTTCATTAGATAAGGTAATCTCCTCCCAAAATTCTTCGCTATCAAAAGAATTATCAAAATCATGCGGGCAGTTTAAAGGCAAACCAAAACAAGTATTACAATCATATAGAGTCCACTCATAATCGTTATTCATCAAATAAAAATTAATCTTCCCCGCATCCTTTCCACTTGAGTTAAAGTGGGGTCTTTATCGAACAAAGGAACTCTAAGGTGATTCTAGGATATGTTGGATAGCTAAGGTTCATGAATTTTGTCCAACCTATATTATCAAACATCTACTCTATATGGTCTTTAATTCCTAAAATGTCCATAGTGTGACGATTTAGATAACATATACAAAGTAGTTTATGGCTAACAAGAACATCATATCTAGATTTTTTATCATTATTATGAAAAATAATACCAAAAATTTTTTTGTTACCTTCATTGCATGTTTGTCTTTTGTCTTTGCTAGTTGCCTTTGTTTTCTCTACTACTTTTACTTTGCCTTTGACAATTTCCTTCCCCTTTCCCTTGTCAGGATCCTCACCTCCACCGCTAGAGCTGCTGCTCTTATGAAGCATCTTCAATATATTCGACATGATTCACAAATCTGAAAGGGGAAAGGAGAGATTGTGAGAGCGAGGTTGGTGTTGGCAGAAGAAGAGGGAAGATCTGTGAAGATCTTCTTGAGAAGATAGGGGATGGGGGAATTGGAGCGGAGATCTCGTCACTGGAGGTGGAGAGAGCATGGATCTTTCTTGGAAGAAGAAGATAAGCTCAAGGGAGAGAAATCTTGCAAGAGAGGAAGAAGAGAGGGCTTTAGAAGAGGGGGTGGCTACTAGGGTTTCACACGATCGTGTGATGAACAACACGGGAGTGTTTGGGTTTTAATCCCAGTGCCTAAAGCCACACGGTCGTGTCGAGTCGACATGGCCGGAGCATGTAACCCTCAGGTGGAAGTGGCATGATCGTATCAATTTGACACGGTTGCATCATGTTTCTCTCAGGAGATAGAGGCACGGCTGTGTCTTGGGACACAATCGTGTCGTGTATCTCTCTAAAAGGACAAGACCATTGTTTTTTTTTTGAAAGGGAAGGTAGACACGACCCGTTCCTAAAAGGCATGGGCATGCTATGTAACCTTCTGGTCAAAATGACAAGGTCGTGTCAAGGTGACATGGTCGAGGTGTGTATCTTTCTAGAGCTTCCTCTGTTGCGGCCTTTGGTCAGGCACGACCATGCCTCATTGTCATGGCATGATCATGCTTCTCTCTTGATTAAGGGGCATGACCGTATCTTGTAGACACAGTCATGCCATGTAGGCGACACGAGTGTGCCGAGTGGGCGACACAACCTTGTTTTTTTACAGCAGACCATGTTTTCCTTCTTCCTCTTCCCGAAGATCTCCACGCCCACAAATAAGTCTATGGCCAACTCATGGAAGTCAATAAACCTAACAAAGAAAAACAAGATCTTTTTAAACTCAACAATAAGAAAACAAAATAAGAAAGCTAATAAAGGGAACCTTTGGGTTGCCTCCTACGAAGCGCTCGTTTAAGGTCACGAGCTCGACCCATGAAATGGCTCAACTTAGAGCCTTAGCCTTAAAGGAAAGATGCTCCCCTCTATTGTGGGCATTTGTCTCGGCCCCATCTCTTTTCTGAGCTCTTGCTAGAGTGATGTATTTATCATTTTAGGTGTGGGGTTGCACTTCTTTGTTCGTCGAACTTAGTGCTTTGTCTGGCAATCCCCCGAAGGAGTTATGTTCTTTCCTCTCAAATTGGAGATCATCCAACCTATAACACATACTTTCAACAACAAAAGATTTGTTAGAGACCTTAGATAAATCAAATTCTAGTTTATCCTTGCCAACACTTAAAGACAATTTGTGATTTTTAACGTCTATCATAGCCTCGGTTGTTGTAAGGAAAGGCCTACCCAGAATCAGATAGATCTTTGGGTCTTTCTCCATGTCTAAAACCACTAAGTCCATAGGGAAAATGAGACTCCCTACTTCCACTGGCACATCCTCAATAATACCCATAAGGTATCTACATGTATGGTCTGCTAGTTGCAGTGTCATGATGGACAACTTTAAATCATTCAAACCCAGCTTCTTAAACATGGAATAAGGTATATAAGACTTACACTAACTCCCAAGTCGCTAAATGTCTTACAAATCATGGTTGAATTGATCTTACATGGTATAGAAAAGTTTCTCAGGTCTTGGAACTTAAGAGGTGATGCATTCAGAAGTAGCGCACAACACTCCTCGGTTAATGTTATAGTCTCATAACCTTCTTTCTTTCTTTTATTTGATATGATCTCTTTCAGAAATTTGGCACACTTGGCATATGTTGCATGGCTTTACAAGAGGGATGTCGATGCATATTTCTTTAATCATCTCTAGAAATTTATCAAATTCTTCATCTTTCTTAGCTTTGGAGATCTTCTGAGGGAAAGAGATTGGTCCCTCCTTCTCCTCTAGAACAATTCCAACAAAAGAGGTAGAAGAAGATGACTCTCCATTGTTCTCAATCTCTTTATCCCTAGCAGTCACTTGGGGCTCTCCCAAGGTCCGTCCGCTCCTCAATTCAATCATACTACAATGTTCTACTAGGTTTAGCTCTAGCTTTCCTAAAAGTGCTCTTTGTTCCTAAGATGGAGAATTAGCTGTTTGAGCAACTTGACTATCAAACATCTTCAAAAGCTCTCAGTGTTGTCCATCCTTGTATTAAGTTGCTTGATGTCATTTTTTATTTTCACTTGGTTTGCTAGTATCTCTTCAAGGAGGTCTTTAGTTCCGGAGGGTTGATTATTTTGTTGATAGCTGAATGATTGCCCTTGATCTTGGTTGTTGCAATAAGAGAAGTTCGGATGGCACCTCCATCTAGAGTTATATGTGTTGGAATACAGATTATTTTGTCTTGTGTTGAAGTTGCCTATTGTATCAACTTGTTCTATCTGTGCCAACTAATTGGTAATGGTTCCAAGTAGACAGCCTTCTTTCATGTGATCCATACTTCCACACACTTCACAAGACGTGACTATTGCGTTCACCAGATGGACATTCATTGTATCAAATTTTTATGTTAGAACATCCAACTTTGCAGAAATTAGATTTATCACATCAACATCTTATTTTCTAGGTACCTTGATTGGATTTCCACTCCTTTTAGCTGCGCATTGGTGGTGGTTAAGTGCTACACTATCTATAATTTTCTTGACTTCATCCAGTCCTTTGTTCATTAGTGCTCCACCAACTGTAGAGTCTAGAGACACTTTAGTTTGATAGTTGATGTCGTTATAAATTATGTGTATCAACACCTCAATCCATAGTGGGAGTATAGTCTGAGCATCCCTTTAAATCTGTTCCAAGTTTCATAAAGAGATTCGCTTTCATTTTGCCTAAAGCTGGCAATCAGATTCCTCATGTGAATTATTGTTCTTGGAGGGATTATTTTAAGAATACTTGCTCACACTACTCCCATGAGATGATGCTATTTGGAGCTAAGGAGTTCAGGCAGACCTTCGCTCTATCTCTTAAAGAAAACCCAAAAAATAGAAGTCTTACTGCTTCTTGAGGGGCCCCATTCATCTTCATAGTGCCACGGATCTCATCAAAAATCTCTAATGAAGGTCCTCCCCCAAACAAGTTTTGTAGAACCATTGAAATTATAGCTAGCTTGATCCCATAATTATTAGCCTCAACAATAGGTCTAATGATGTTAGACCTGAGACATCGAGCATAATGAGTAGCATAGCCTTTTAATGGCTTGTTGGCCATGATTATTTTTGCTTGTTCTTCTTCTAATTGTCTCTACAGAACTCTTCTTCTTTGAAATATCTTGTTAGTCTCAGGATCAATAGAAAATAGATCTTCCATGGTAGTAGACCTTCATATACAAGAGCAAGAGTGAAATCAGTTTTGCTTATAAGAAACAAGTGCAGAAATTAAATATAATATTTAAAAATATAGAAATAAAAGAAGAAAGAATAACAAGATATGTACAAAAAGAAAATGCAGAAATATGTAAAAAAAAGAGAAATGTAATAACTAAATCACTTGTTGACTAATGTTATTCGCTACAGTCCCCGACAACGACACTAAAAATTTATTGTCAATCTGCAAGTGCAGGAAAGTCACAAAATAATAAAATTATCGATCCACAATTAGGACAGTGGAATACTAGTCAAGTAGGTGAAGCAAGATATCTAGACTCATGAATGATTGGTTGAAAACAAAATAAGAACTAGAGAAAGAAAGAGAGATAGAGGAGAGGTCCAAGAAAGCTAGAGAGTAGGGTATTGGTTCGATAAGTCTATTATAGGCTTTCGGTTTCATTGCAACGTTAGTTAATAATCAATGAATTATTTATCTCTTACCCTCAATATCTATACTTTGTAGAGATCCTAACTATATACTAGTGCAAGTGAGCCGAAGTGCTTCCCCATTGGTATCAATGTCATTTAGTAGAAGAGGTAACATGCAAAGTCCGGTTAAAAGGATACCTTCTATCACATAAAGGCCCTGGTCATACGTCTTTACATTACATAGATCACTTCCTAATACGGGATTAAGAGAAACTCATTAAACACTATTAGGTAATCCCTTATAGAGAATTATCCTACATTTCAAGGCAATACTCGAGATGTCTAGTTAAAGGGTTGCCCTTTGTCATTAAGGGCCTCTCAATTATACGATCATGGACATTCCCCCTACATGGTGATCAATCTATATAATGATTCAATTAAACAACACATACAAGTAATTAATCTTCACATACACATTCAATCAATCACAAATAAGGTACACACACATAGAATAAGAAGATAACTAAATTCATAGTGTTTACAATAGCAATTACGTTACAATTACTCCCTATAACTTAGAATTAGGAGATCTACTCCATAAACAATGGAATTGATATCAGAGAAATAAAGATAGAGAAGTTTCAACTCAATCAAAGGAGAAGAAGAAGAAAACATTGCCCGATATAGAATCTATGTCTTCAAAAACCAATCCCTTGCTTTGGAGATAGACAAAATGGAGAATCTGACTTTGGATCATCGAGTAGTGGCTGAAATATCATCGGATCTAGATCTCTTGGGCATTCCTCAAGGGAAGAACCCTCCTCTCCTTCAAAAGGGGAAGAAATGCCCTTTTATAGGAAGGGGGAAAGACCCCTACCTCGTCGTGCCACACGATCGTGCCTATTTAGCACGATCGTGGTGTGTAAGGTTCATCATGATCAGGCACGACCTACCCATGTGACTTTCGCTGAAATAAGACATGGTTGTGCCTTTGGGCACGGCATGGTCGTGTGTCTAGTTGGAGAGGATGTCACGGCACGACCGTGCCTCTAAGCATGGTACGGTCGTGTGAATTGCATGGAAATTTCAGCTCTGGGTGAACTGAGGACATAGACGTGCCTCTGGGAATGGCACGACCATGTGAGCTTCTGGAGAAGTTCTTGGATAAAGCTTGGAGAGACACAGTCATACGTCTAGGCACGACACTACCATGTGAACTTGTTGATTTTGTCTTCCAAGTGCATTTTTAATCCAATTTATCTCCAAATCGCATCTTGTTAAGGAAAATATTAAAAGAGTAGATCTCTAAACAAACAAAAGTAATCATGCTGATAAATGATAGAATGGGGTGTGAGAACATAAATCATAAACAAGAAATGTATATGAATATGCAGCAAATAGTGTCTACAAATATATACAATCTGTGGGCATCAGTAGTTCGACTGTGGTTGGTCGGCGGGGAAACAAGAGGGGGTAGCCCTCTTATTGGTCGGTGGTAAGGAGAGGAGGAAGAGAGAAGAGGATTAGGTCCGAGGAAAGTACCCCCGCGGGTATGGCGCAATTGGTAATGGCTCACTTGGGTGATCCCTCACTTCTCAGGTTCGATTCCTCCCTGGTAGAGCGTGCAATATGCTAACGGAAGAAATCGCCACAGGTTGCTGTGTGGTCGGGTCATCGGGTACTGATATCATTAGTGGTGAAGTCGCCACGTGTCTCTGTCCCATTATTTGCCCTCGTTGACCGGTGGGGACTCTCGTTGAAGGCCATGGGGCAGGGCCGGTCAGCCAAGTGGATTAGTCGGGTGCAAGCCTGGATACCCCATGTAAATCCAAAAAAAAAAAGTAATTAATTTTTCTCCAGATATCATTATATAGATTTCCTAGATGGGTTTGATAAGCAAGCCCAAACCTAACCCAATATTCCTTAAACCAAACACAACCCATTAATCTCTTGGTTTAGTTCAAAACCAAAACTCCTTTAATTAAACCAAACCAATTTTGGTTTATAATTAAACCAAACAGGATCCAACTTGTTTTCAAAAGACGTGGCATATTCGCGCTTCCATTCAGACAAATCTTTTTTCATATTTGCCCTTGTTTAGTCCAACCAGACTTAGTCTCTCTTGATCTGAGAATCCAATTATTAAACTCATTTTAAAGCTTTCGGATAAACTCAAAATGTGTGTGACCCAATAGGTTCTCGGTTATGTTGATCATTCATAATTAACCATTAATTTTGATCGACCATGAGTGACACCTAGTAGTATATCATAATTTTCAATTAATCGAAAAATCATACGGTTGATTCCAAAATCACTTCTGAATCTTTCAGCAACTATAATGAGTTGTGCCTGGTTTCTTTCACTCATCTTATACCCACTGGATTCAGGACATGGTCTATATGCATTGTACCTACTAGGCTGACTATGTCACATCTAATCCAAGTAATACTTTCTCGTCATATGGATTCAAATTACTCCTACATTTGTCCAAGAGTTTCGTACTCTTGACATGTGATGCTTTGGCCAAAAACTTTGAGTAACAAACTTGACAAGTAGTTATAGGGTATATGTCTCCTCATAAGGAGCAGTGAATCCTCTGTGGGCTATCCAAACACCTTTGGACACTTCGACTTATACCCACTCATCCTGGGGCCATACCTTTAAGAGATTCTTGCTTAGGATGCCAATGTATATGTCTGTATGACAAAGGTGACTTAAATACTTCAAGTTGAAGGAAACTTGCACTTATGCTACAGTAAGAGCTTTATTGACATATTCATATATATAGAGAATCATATAAAGTCTTACAATGGGTCACTCCAATGAACTAATTACCATAACTAGTATCTATATTTAACTCTTGACATCCTAATATCTCTAGCCAGTAAAAAACAACTACTTGATTAGACCAAGGAGTATAACTCATGCTAGTCTCATAGAATCAATGATGTTTGAATACATCAATTTGTTGACTAGGAAAGATTTTAATACATTCATAATTACACATGTAGAGATGCTCACTAGTTGTGCTCCTACCACAAATTCTCTCATACTATAAATCGTATTGCGGACATTCAATACATGAGTTTAAGATCTAATCATATACATATATACACTCAAATAGTGAATCTTTATTTATCCAATAAATAGGTATAAACAATAAGACAATTGCCTTAGAACATCTCTAAGATATAACAACCCTAAGATGATGTTGTAGGCTAAAAGGGCATCCACCACTATGAAAATAGTGGTCCAAGTCCGTCATCCTAGCACTTCTCCTAAGGACAATGGGAGACTAATTTATTTGAGCGTCTCTACCTATCTTGTAAACCTGAACAATACGGTGGATATCAGTCAGAGCTTGTGCCTATCGATCTTCATTTAATCGAAGCCTTTTTGAAGAGAACATTAACTGAGCTTTGGATATCGATGAAGACTCTAGCCACAACATAATTAGCTATGGCGGTACGTACCACTAACACATCCTTATGAGGGGTGGCCACCCCTTCCAAATCTTAAGGGTCGAAATTGATCAGGGGCCCTTCCTCTGGTCTTCTTCTGGTGCCAATCCCATAGCTCTTGAGCCATCAACCATGAGTTTTCCTTGCTCGGTTTGAGTCTTCATCAGTCATACCTTTTGATATCATTCTTATAGTACCATCGGGGGGGCCCTCCCTAGTGGCTTTAGGATGGGATCCTGACAACACTGGGTTAACTCTTGAGATTTCCTTGATTGTGAGTCCATTTGTGGCCCATCTAGCGACCAAAGATGTTGCTCTGGAAGTATTTAACTGTAGATTGACAAGAGGGCATCGAGGGCGATCTTCTAACCTATAGGTAAGCCTTGGTGTCTCATCAGAGTTCTCTGACATACTGATGGCATTCATGAGTGAAATGCCCATGCGACCGATGGTAGGTACAGAAATGGATAAACTTCTTGGGGAGTGGTCATCCTAGGTCGACAGTTGAGGTCAGACTACTGGGGGTTGCAAGGTTGCAAACATAGTCTCACATTGAAAATACATGGAAAAGATTATAGAGATATAAGGGGAAAATATCTTCATTAGCAAGAGGTCTTTTGGAGAGAGCCCAAGAACAAACCCATAAGGGCTTAGGCTTAAAGTGGACAATAGTATACCAATGTAGAGATATATAAATGTTTTTATTCTAACAATTAGTATCAGAGCTAGGTCGCTTTTCACTAGACTAATCGTCAGAAAAAATAAGAGTTAAAGTCATGATCCAGATCGAACCATGTGAGTAAAATATTAACCTCAAACAAAAGAAGTGGGGGCTTCCATGTCCATATCAAGAGGACCAGACACTAGGCAGGAAATCCTAGTTGCAGCTAGGCAAGGAAGTCCTAGTAGATCGGGTGGACCGAGGGGTAGGAAGACTTGGTGGGTCGAGGATCGAACGTCAAACGGATAGACTTTCCGTTGAGGAGACCCTATGGTCCTTTGTTTGAGGAGGGATTACTAGAGTTGCAAGATTGTAAACATAGTCCCACATTGAAAACACATATAAAGGATCATGGATATATAAGGAAAAGATATTTTCATTGGCATGATGCCTTTTGGAGAGAGTCCAAGAGCAAAACCATGAAGGTTTAGGTCCAAAATAGACAATATATATCATACCATTATAAAGATATCTAAATTTTTTTTGGTCCTAACAAGGACTATGTCCACAATCAACATTGCTTTCTCTCCCCTTTTGGTCAGTTATTTAGCTAGGCTCCTTATTTCGAAGAGATGGCGGGGGAGCTTGTGCTCAAATCGGGCAACTACTGGTGTTGGAACACTAACCTCCTTCCTTCTCACGACATCCATTAGGGGCTTCTTCATTAGGGATTGCAAGAAATATTCTTCTAGAAGGCCTTGAGAAAAGACACTTACTAGCATCTCCAAGGTGGCAAAGGAGATATCTAGGATGATTCGGTTGAACCACTAGATATATTCCCTCAAGATTTCTTGGGTCTTCTGCTTCAAGACAAACATACTAAAGAAGATTTTATGGTACCTATTGTTGTTGGTGAAGTGATGCAAGAAGGTGACCTTGAAATCCTCAAAACATTAGATGGAAAAGGGCAGGAGTCGGTTGAACCATTGTCGAGCTAATCCAGAGAGAATCGTCAAAAAGACTTTGCACTTGACATCATATGTGTATTAATGCAACAAAGAGACATTTTCAAACCCGCCAAGGTAGTCCCCTATATACTCTCTTAGTTGAGGTGATTGGAAGTGATGTAACAATTCATCCTACAAAACAATTCGCGAGAAAGGAGTGCCCTAAAAGTTCCTCTCTTCGGCAAGTGAGGGTTCTTTGCCTTTATTAAGATTTTGGGGTTGGGTCTCTCCAACCACTGATTTGTATGAGTACTCCTCTAGTGGGATCACTATCTTGACTTGGAGGCTTGTAAATAAGACAGGGGAAGTGCCAACTGGAGCTTGCGACACTTGACTAGGGAGAGGAGGCACCTCGGTTGAGGCGAAGGGCACTTTAGTGGGAGCTGGATACACCATAGGGTGTCTCCGTTGTATTTCTTGCACTTCTTGGTCGACCGGTCACTTGAAATCTTCCCTTATCATGGTGATAGTATCATCATGACCTTTACTGCTAGTGGAGTTATGGTTCTCATCAGTTTTCTCAGTGTCTACCATCTCAATGTTTCAACTTAGGAGGTTTCTCACAGACGGTGTCAATTTGTTCCTATATGAGATGTGGATGTATGAGTCACCCGAGAGCGACTATTGTGAAGAGGGTTCCTGATGGTCCGGTGGCGAAGCAAGCTCTTGGGATCTCTAAAAGCACTCAACAAGAGGTTAGAATGAGGGCCAAGATGGACCTTGACGTGTTCACCCTAACACTCAAGATAGCAATGGGCTGGTTGACGGAGAACCTACATCCGTGGAAACAAGTATACCATCTTCTAAAGGGAAGCTTGAACTCCACGTTTAGGTCGTGAGGTTGCCACGTAGGCCCATTTGCCTTTATATGTACCCCTAGTCGCTACACATCCTCCACTTATCATCGTCTCCATGTTCTTCACAATTTTTGGGGGTGGGGAGGGGGCCTGGGTAGTGATCACATCTGAAAGACGTTTGAAAAGAGCCGAGCTATAGGAATCAGGCGTGGTCGAGCTAAAGGAGTCAGACATGACTCAGTTGAAGGAGTTGGGCATGACCGAGTTAAAGGAGTTGAGTGTAACCGAGCTAAGGGAGTCAGGAGTGGTTGAGTAGATGGAGCCGAATTCCTCTTGAGCCCGGCATACTAGGTGTGTCTTGACCTACCACATTGGTATCTCAGTGCTCTGCTTGACCTATTTTAGGTCCACCTTTATTAGAGCCAATCCCTTTTCTCCTTAACTTATAATTCAGCTAGACTTTTGATCGATCCAATAGTGCCACATGTTGTTTACTTATCTCTACCCCATTGAAAGCAAAAATATAAGTGACACAATACTAATCAATCAAGGACAAAAATTAACGTAGGCCCTGTTTTATTGGAATCATATATAGCCTGTTTTTTATTCATCATAAAAAGGATGCTCTATCTTTTTTTTTAATAAAAATTATTTTCGATTGTTTTTTCTATTTTGTACGTAGTGGCCGTTATGTCGCATAACAACAATAATAATGTTAGAATTATCCTATAAATTTGATGTAGTGGTGTAACACTCAAAGGGTAAATAAAACAGTCAGAGTTTCAATTATAATATAGATGATACTAGAGATCGATCTCTGAATATATACAAACTGTATTTCATATTTACTCAATTGATGAACTAAAGAAATATCTATTATTATTATATATATTACCATGGACGGCTCCGTCCATGGATAGAACTCAAAAAATAAAGATAGTTCTATGATAAATATTGTCAGAAATCCATAACAAAATCCAATCAAAATGATCAGATTTATTATTTTCATGTACAAAGATTATAAATTATCGAATTGCAAAGATTTAAAAATAATTATAAATTTTTTGTTTTCTATTGTAATTATTTGTTTATGATCCCGACCTAGCTCGCGTGTAGCTCGGTCGATCAGCCTGGTACCACATAAGGATGGCACGAGCCCGCTAAGCGTTAGCTGGCTAGTCTAGCTGGCAAGGTCATAAGCCCAGGGCCCGCTCGGCCCGGATGTCCTGACCAGGCGCTCAGTCGGATGTACCCCGACCTGATCCCTCAGGGGAAGGATCGGGAGCCCGGATCCGTCCGTCGCTCAGGGAGCATACTATTTCAGCTCCCGAATGGCTTAGCAATTGTCGGAGAGTGCCCGACCCACGCCCAAGTGGTTTTCGGTTGGAAGGCTGCCTTTGCCATAACCACCCAACCTGGAGACACGACCAATAAGCAATACCCGAGCACCCATCGATTCAGGGAGTATCCTGTCCCCCTCGGAAAGATATCGGTTGCAGGGGCCAACCTTAAGCGAAGTAGCCAGTCGGCACGATGGCTCGGCATTATCGCTCCACAGGGAAATACCCACTCCCTAACTCCTTACTGATCAAAATGGGGCAAAGGTCGGCGCAGGTCGTCTCAGGCCTGATGTCATCCCTGTCCGAATCGCGGATATCCCACTGACACAGTATAACCTTCTAACACAGTGTGGTCGTCTGACACAGTATAATCTGCTGACACAATACATTCCTTCCATCTCCTTACACCCCGTACTACGGTATCCCAATTTGGGTCAGACCGAGAGGCGCCGGACTGCACCGGTTGGCGAATTGACGGCGCCCCCTACCCTGCTCCACATGCGACACCTTACCCTGCCCCCGTGTAAGACAAAAGGTGGCAGAGGGGGCAGAAGGGCAGAAGTTGTCAGTTCCCTCGGCTATATAAGCCCCTCCCCTCCCCGCTTCACAGGTACGCTCGAGAATCTCCTATTCTACTGTTCTATTGTCTTCGTTTTCTTACTCTTCCACCGCCGGGGATTAACTTGACCGTCATAGGGCCTTGCTGAAGACTTTTCCCGACGGATTTGCTAACGGTCATTTCCTTGCAGATCAGAGACGGCGTCAGCAACTCGTGGCACTCAGGGGACCACTCCGCTCTTGGGGATTCCACCTCACTCCGCGACAGGATCAAATTTGGCGCTAGATGAAGGGACTTTTTGCCTGATCGGGAGTGCACGATGGAAGATCCCAACCAAGTGATGGTGACCATTATGCCCGAGGAGTACGAGCTCTTAATGGTTACCCGGGCTTAGAAAACCCCTCAGAGGCCTTCGCAGGCTGGTAGCCCGGCGACCTGATTCCCCGAGCCGTTGGCGCCCAGCTACTCTGGAGGTCGGGGGAAGGCTGCCCGACCCGAAGGGGGTCGGCCCCCTTTCCCGCCGCTTTCTACCGAGGATGGGACGACGAGGCTGACTCCATCCCGGTCGAGGCATCTGCATCCAGTCAGACACATAGGTCGCGTCCTGATAAGGGGAAAGCCCCATCCGACTAGCCTCAGGCTACCCTGGTACGCAGCCCCTTCTCCTCTCGAATTCTGGAGGACCCGGTTCCCAAGCATCTCAAGTTCTTCACCATACCCGAGTATGCGGGGACGACTGATCCCGAAGAGCATCTGATGAAGTTCGAGAGTGCGACCCTGCTGCACCAATATCCCAAGGGAGTTAAATGCCGAACCTTCCTGACAATGCTCTCGGGACCAACTCAAAGGTGGTTCAACCGACTCCCCAACAGGTCCGTGTCGAGCTTTGAGGATCTTAGGAGGATATTCCTCCAACACTTCGCCAGCAGCCGGAGGCATCACAAGATAAGCCTTAACCAGTTCACCTTGAAGCAAGGCCCAAAGGAGTCCCTCCGGACCTACATTAAGAGGTTCAATGGAGTGGCACTAGACATGCCGACTGCCACCCCAGAGGTACTGATTAGCGCCTTCTCTCAAGGATTACAAGAGGGAGACTTTTTTCGCTCACTGATTCGAAAGTCGCCGAAGGACTTTGACAGCCTGCTGGGGAAGGCTGTCAAGTATATCAACGTGGAGGAAGCGCAGGTCGCTAGGAAAAAGGAGTCGATCAACACGCCGACGCCGAACCCCGCTCAGAACAGCCGATCCCCGACGAGCCCATTCGCAACCCACGCGGAGCAATCGACCAAGCAGGAATGGAGCGTCAACACGTGCAGCAAGTGGCCCAGGGGTGTCTGTCGACCCGCTGGAGACCCTATTGCGCATTTCACCAGAGCCACACCCATGACACGGAGGAGTGCCGACAAGCCGGGAGAGGTTGGGCTCCTGCTCCCTGAGGACGGGGACGCCAAGCATCTCCCGGCCGCAGCTCGGGCCACGGAGGGCTAGCCGCCGCCCCAGCAGCTGAGGAACCCAGACAAACCCCCCCCCCCCAACAAGTCGTAACCTGTACCTGCAAGAGGACCGAGTCGAGGCCGAAGAAATGGATGAGAAGTAGGCCAACCGGCAGAATGTCGTCCGAGGAGGAGAGTACGTGATCTCGGGTGGGCCTACCAGGGGAGATTCCAATCGAGCTCGGAAGGCACAGATGCGCCGACTGAAGATTCACCAGGTCAGCACAAGTGTCACTCAGGTGCAGGGGCCCCAGATCAGCTTCGGCCCGCAAGACCTATAGAGGTTGGACGTCTCACACAATGACGCTCTGGTCATCACAGCCGTGATAGCCAACTACCAGGTCCACCGAACCATCGTGGACATGGGCAGCTTGGTCAACATACTCTACAAGAAAGCCTTCGACCAGCTGCAGATCGAGCCGTCCCAACTGGAGTTGGTGCCCACCCCACTGTTCAGGTTCACGGGGAACCAGATACAGCCGATTGGGTAAATTCGGCTGGCCATTTTTTTAGGCAAGGAGCCACTGAAGAGAACTAGATGGTCCACTTTCTTGATAGTGGACACTCCCTCAGCTTACAACGCGATCCTGGGCCGACCGGCCCTCAACGAGTTTCGGGCAGTGACCTCAACCTTCTACCTCAGGATCAAATTCCCGATCGGAGACAAGGTCGGGGAAGTTAGAGGAGACCAGAGGGTCGCCCGCAGATGCTACGTAGACGACGTTCGGACGGAGAGCCAGAAGGCTCAGCGCACATCCACTAGCTGCAATATGGTACAATCCTCCCCTTAGGCCGAGCTACATGAAGACAAGGAGGAGGTGCAGCTGCTTCCCGAATGGGAGGATGCCCGAGTTAAGATAGCCACCGGGTTACCGAGAAAGTTGAAAGAGCCACTAGAGTGTCTGACTAGGAACCAGGACGTGTTCGCCTGATCAGTCAAAGAACTGAAGGGTGTCCAACCGGAGGTAGTCGAGCACCACCTCAACGTATACCATAACGCTCGGTCAGTCAAGCAGAGGAAGCGAGACTTCAGCACGAAGCAAAATAAAGTGATTTGGGCTGAAATCGAGAAGCTGCTAGAGGTAGGACACATCCGAGAAGTTCAATTCCCGGTCTGGCTGGCCAACGTAGTCCTGATGGCTAAGCCCGACAATAAGTGGAGAGTGTGCACTGACTTCCGGGACCTCAACCGAGCCTGCCCAAAGGACTGCTACCCTCTGCTCCAGATCGATCAAATGGTCGACTCGACAGCTGGATGTGAGCTCATCTCCATGCCGGATGCCTACCAGGGCTATCACCAAGTGCCCTTGGCAACTAAGGATCAGGAGAAAGTTAGCTTCATCACAGTTGACGGCACATACTGCTACACGGTCATGCCATTCAGGTTAAAGAACGCCAGAGCCACCTACCAAAGAATGATGAACAAGGTATTCCGTGTGCAGACCGGTCGGAACATCGAGGTGTACGTGGATGACATACTGATCAAGTCGAGCCGAGCAGCAGACCTGGTGTCGGACGTGGAGGAGACCTGCCAGACCTTGCGCAGGTATGGCCTCAAGCTAAACCCGGCCAAGTGTCTTTTTAGAGCTCGGAGTGGGAAGCTCCTCGGATACATAGTCACCGAGAGGGGCATCGAGGCTAACCCAGGCAAGGTCAAGGCCCTACTCGACATGCCCCCACCGAGAAACCTCTGAGAAGCACAGAGGCTCACTGGGCGAATCACAGCCCTGTCCTGTTTCATCTCCCGATCCGCGCGACCGAGGGATGCCCTTCTTCAAGACCCTCCGACAAGCCACCAAGTTCCACTGGGATGCCGACTGCGACAAGGCGTTCAAAGAATTGAAGATATATCTGGCCGAGTTGTCGGTATTAGCCAAGCCTGAGGTGGGAGAGGTGTTGTCCGTGTATTTGGTTGTCTCGGCTGAGTCGGTTAGCATGGTATTTGTCAGGCAGGAGGGGGTTGAGCAGCAGCCCGTGTACTTCTTCACTCATTTACTGAAGGGTACCGAGTGTCGATATACGACACTTGAGAAATTGGCTTATGTTCTATTGTTAGCCGCCCGAAGGCTCTAACCCTATTTCCTGGCACACCCGATCGTGGTCCTGACCAACAGTAACCTGGGACGAGTAGCTTCAAACCCTGAGGCATCAGTGCTACTGATTAAATGGATGATCAAGCTAAGTGAGTATGATATCCAGTACCAGGCTTGGCCGGCCATCAAAACACAAGCCTTAGCCGATTTCCTAACTAAGCTGCTCTCGGAAGAGGTTGAAGAGGCTTGGCAAGTCTATGTGGATGGCTCGTCAGCTCGGCAGGGCAATGAGATAGGAGTTCTGATGGTCTCACCAAGGGGAGAACAGTTACACCTATCGGTTAGATTGGAATACCGATCCACAAATAAATGAGGCTGAGTATGAGGCCCTCATTGCGGGATTGAAAGCAGCTAAGCATGTGGGTGCCACTCGGGTAATGCTATACTTGGATTCACATTAGCCACCCAGCAGCTCGCTGGCCGGTTCGAAGTCAACAACGATCGGCTGCAAGCCTTTGTGGAAGCCTACGAGAAATTAAAAGTTGGATTCCAGGAGGTCCATCTACAGAAAATCCCCAGAGAAAGTAACCTACGGGCAGACAAGTTGGCCAAGTTGGCTAGCTCGGTAGGTTCTTGGGTGCTTTGTCAACCAAGAAATCAAGCAATGATGGTGATGCATATAGAGCAACAGGCTGAGCTGGAGCTCGAGACGGACTGGAGAGGACCGCTCATCGCCTACCTCAAAAACGGGACTCTCCCAGTTGACCGGGAGGAGGCCCAACTCCTAAGGAAGAGGGCATTCCAATACTCCCTAGTCGATGATGCACTATACAAAAGAGCTTTCGCCCGACCCCTACTCAAATGCTTAGGTGAGGAAGATGTCAACTATGTGCGTAGGGAGATACACATGGGGGTATGTGGGAGTCATGCAGGAGCTCGAGTCGTGGCCCAAAAGGTGCTACTGGCTGGATATTATTGGCCAACCCTGCAGAAGGACGCCAACCGAATGGTCTCGACCTGCTTGTCTTGCCAAAAACACCATAATCTTCCTCACCGACCCGTTGAGATGATGAAGACGTCTGCGGTCTCATGCCCGTTTGACCAATGGGGCATGGACATAATAGGGTCATTCCCGACCGCTATGGCTCAGAAAAGGTTCTTGCTAGTGGCAGTCGATTACTTCTCCAAGTGGATAGAAGCTGAGGCCCTGGCCCGTATCACAGAGCAGACGGTGATCAAGTTCCTATGGTAGAACATCCTATGTCGATATGGGATTCCTCACAAGCTCATCTCGGACAATGGAAGATAATTCAAGGGTCAAAAAATACAAGAATGGTGCTCAGCCTACGGTATTTAGCAGACCTTCACTTCCGTGGCATACCCACAGAGCAATGGCCAAGCAGAAGTGGCCAATCGGGAGATACTAAGAGGCTTAAAGACCAAGCTAGACCATGCAAGAGGCACCTGGGTCGACGAACTATCGAGTGTCCTGTGGGCTCAGCAAACCACACCGAGAGAAACTATAGGGCACACACCATTCCAACTGGTGTATGGAAACAAGGTCGTAGTGCCCATGGAGGTCGGGTGTGAGTCCGACCGGCGAAGAGCTTACGATGAGGATAACTTGGAGAGAAGGCGGCTGGAGCTGGATCTGGTCAATGAAATCCAAGAAAAAGCAGCCGCTCAGATGTTTGCTTACCGTCAGAGAATGAAGTAGAGATATAATCAAAGGGTATTGCCAAGGGCCTTCCTGGTCGATGACCTCGTGTGGAAAAGAATAAATTCAGTCGGGGATGTCAGCAAGCTAGAACCACAATGGGGAGGGCCCTTCAAGGTTGTCCAGAAGTTGGCCTCAAGAGCATACTACCTGGAGAAACGAGCAGGGAAGAAAACTGGATCGGCCTTAGAGCGCTATCCATCTCCAGCCATATCGAGAGACAGAGTGAGAGCCTGTAAGACAAGTATATTCCACAACTGTAATGATAATGGGAGAACGGGGTTCTGTTGGGTCAATCTATGGTCCGGAGTGACTATGTATTTTGATGTTTGGGCAAAGGGTTTAAGTTAGGTTTACCCTTGTGATTTAATATATGTGTATTTGAGTGTGCAGGATTGCAAGTTACACATATTGGCTTAGCTGAACGGCTTCGATACGGTGAAGGGTGGCATGGAGACAAGCTGGAGGCTTATGTGCACCCGAGGGACCATGGATAGCAGGGATGATGAGTCGAGGGGTGCGAACTTCGAGGCATGCCTGAAGGATGACATGGAGGCAAGCTGGAGGCTTGTGTGCATCCGAGGGACGAGAGCTATAGACGAAGATGGCGCAAAGGCAACAGTCAAGGCTGCTGGTGAAGAGATAGCTAAGTCATGAAGGGACAAGAGCCGAGGGAAGAGGACTCCAAGGGCAAGCTAGGAAGTGGACTTCAAAGGGCACACGTGAAGGGTGGCATGGAGGTAAGCCGAGGGCTTGCGTGCGCATCTGAGGGATGATAGCCGGTGGAAGAGGATTTCAAGGGGCAAGCCAAGGGAGTATGCTTGAAGGCACACATGGAGGAGGGTCTTCGAAGTGAGGAGGAGTGTCCTTGTAAGCTAGGCAGTCGACTGGTAATATAACAGTCGACTGCCAACAGGAACAGAAACTCACAAAAGGAAGTCGACCCTGGACCAGTCGACTGCTCTGGGAGCAGTCGACCCTGGACCAGTCGACTGCTCTGGGAGCAGTCGACTGGTCGTGACTGGTTGTGTTGGCTGAAAATTCGAACGTCGAGCTGCAATGGTCGATTTTCAGTGGGACCAGGGCAGTCGACTGGTAGGGTGTTTTCCAGCCTTGAGCTTTATTTAAAGAGGCTCGGGTTTGGCTGGAGACCTCTGATGAAACAAGCTTGGTTAGGGCTTGTTAGTAGTCTTAGTGCTCAGAAAGTGTACTTGGGTTTGTGGTGAGGTTTCTCCGCCCACAAGGAGCTACACGAGCTAGCCAGAGGGCATCTGGGGAGTGATCCGCCGAAGGATCGAGGGATCGTCCATCTCACGGACTATCGTGGAGTAGGAGCTTCATCTTCGAACCATGTAAATAGGTTTGTTAGTGTTGTTTGATTTTATTATTATTGTTTCCGCTTGCGCACGCTAACCTTGTAGGTAGAAGAAATAAAAAATTGCTATTCACCCCCCTCTAGCAAGGCCTACACGATCTAACAAGTGGTATCAGAGCTTGGTGTGCTCATCTATGGACTAACCGTCGAGGGAGCAAGAAAGCTAGAGGGAAAGATGATGGAAGACAAGCTGGGGGATGATATCAACATTCCACCATCCTACGATCATGAAGACTTTGATTATTGGAGGGAAATGATGAAGACGTGGTTTGGAATGGAGTGGGAATGCATAATGGTAATAAAAGAGCCCTTCGAAATTCCAAAAGATATGCATGGGAAAAAGCTTCGACCTAGATCTTAGACTAAGGAGCAACAAACACACTTTAGGGCAAATAAGAAGGTAATTGATATATTAGTTAATATTTTGCCTAATAATGTTTTGAGTGGTGTAGGTGAGTATGAAAATGCATGTGAGTTATGGAACAAGTTGGAAGAATATCATGAAAACCCTACCCGAGCTCAAATGGTGGAAGAGCCAAGAGAGATAAGATAAATGGTCCAAGAAGAGCAAGAAGAAAAAGAATTATCAACATCATCAAGTGAAGTGGCACAAGATAGTGAAAGGTCATCCACTTCATCAAGAGAAGAGGAAGAGGTCACCACCTCAAGGATTAAGGGGGAGGGGAGACCCTCATCAATCCCAAAGCAAGAAGAATCTCCTACCTCCACCAAAGTAAGAACAAAAGAGCACATCATTTGCTTTGGGTGCAATGAAAAGGGACACTACAAGGACAAGTATCCAAATGGTAAGAAAAAGGAGGTAAATCCTAAACCCATTTCAATTTCTTTTAAATCTAACATGGATTGTAGGAATGGAGAAGCCCAAGAGAAAAGAAAGAAAATTAGATGATTCACATGTGGAAAGCTAGGGCATTATCACATAAAATGTCCAAGAAAAGGAGAGCTAAAGAAAATGGAGCAATTGAGAAGATGGAAGAAGGAGGAAAGGAAGAAAAGAAGCTCACATCAAGGGGAAGCTACAAGGGTAAGAGAGGTAATCCCTAACTTTAAATTAAAATGCAATTCACACTTAAGTTCCTCCATGCATGCTAGAATGAATGAAAAATGCTTGCTTGTGCATAATCATGGATTTAAATATCATGATAAGAGTAGGGTTGATAGTGTAGATCAAAATCCTAGGAAAATCATGCATCATAATAAATCCAAGACCATTAGACCTAAGGATCAAGGCAAGAATCCCAAGAAGGGGAGACACATGCCTAGGAAGATGGGTAGGTCTAGGAATGTCCAAGGTGGACATGTGGATTCTAGGGTTAAAAGCCTAGAAAGGGAAAATCAAGCCTTGAGGGCAAGGCTTGATAAATTGAAAAAGACCCTAGAAAGATTCACGGTTGGATCTAAGGGTTTAGATATGGTGTTGGGTAATCTAAAACCTAATCATGATAGATCGGGGTTGGGATACCGGTCTAAGGTCTCCAATGCCAATGGAAAGAAGTATGCTAGGATAGCATATAATTATGGCAAGAAGGAGAAGTCCAAGAATGGCAAGGGGATGCCATCAAAAGGTAAAAAGGATGACTTAACCAAGGACAAGGTGTCTAAGGTTAAGAAAGTTTGGTTTGTAGGCCAAGAATCACCGGGAGCACACCGGTGTGGTCTAGTGTGGGTTGAGTCACCTAGGGAGGTGGCTAGGGCTAAGAGCTCAAGGAGGAGTTCTAGGAGTCTTTGGGATCCATGGTAAATGGATCTCATGAGGCTTTCTCCTAGGAGATTAGATGAACTATGGAATGTGTCAAAGGGTTTAGGAGACTAGGGTAAGTCTTAATCCTAGGGAATTGACACATTAAAAGGAGATTTATGGAGAAAAAGATGAAAATGAGATTATATTTGATAAAAAAATAAGGTTTAATGTGTAAATGTCATATAACTCAGTGATAGAAATGTATTATGGTAAGGTATGAGAGGATACATCAAGGAGAGGCCTAAATTAGGACTTTTGGATAAGTTTAAGTGATACAATTTAGGAAGGGTTGAATTTCGTGCCAATCTTGGGATCTGGAGTAGATTTGTTTGAAAATATATTTTTTCCAAGAAGACATAGGCTCCATAAATCTCTCCACAAAATTTCAGATTTTTTGGAGATTTTTGGAATTAATTAGGCATTTCTGAATTTAGGCTGAAAAACTGAAATTCAGGTACCAGCTGAACCAGTCGACTAGTCCAGATGAATTCAACACTGGGAACCTTCTGTTCGGTTTATCAGTCGACTGCCCTAAGGGCAGTAGACTGATCCATAGGTTTAAATAGAAAAGACATATTGGATAATAAGAACTTGCAAAATTGGATAAGAAAGGGTCATGTTACTTTATGAGATTTTATATCATGGAATTCAAGGAAGATTGATAAGTGCATATGTATCTAGGGTTAAGAGATAAGGAAAAAGGGAGAATTGAAGGCAAGTATATGTGTGAAACGTCAATTAATGGAAGTGGCAAACACATGAAATCATGTAGAGTTTTAAAAGTTGATACAAAATGTCAAGTTTTGAGGAAATTAGAGTTTGTACCAAAAGTCAAGCACATTTGATATTTTTCATGAAACTATATTTTTCTAGGATAAAGTATATCCTAACAAATGTACTTGCAAAATTTTAGATTTTTACGGATTTTCTAGAATTTTCTAGTAGTTTCTGAAATTAGGCTGGAATTTCAGAAGTTGATTGTGTCAGTCGACTGCTCAGGGGCAGTCGACTGATAAGTCTGTGTGTTGATTTCTGAGGAGTTTTTCAGAAATAAAGTGAGTTCTTTTTAGCACTAGGGGTAGGGTTGCTTTGGCCAATCTTTTGATGGTGTCAAAGGAGGAGAACTTGGGGTGTTAAGTTAGGTTTAACTTGATGAAAGAATGTATAGTGTTAAGTTGGGATAGAACTTAACTTGGTGTTATGGTGTTAAGTTGGGTAGAACTTAACTTGGTGATATGGTGTTAAGTTGGGTAGAACTTAACATGGTGTTGGTTGTGAGAATTGAAAATTAGGAGAGGGCATAGGTTAAGGGGGAGGTTGCCTATTGTTTGCTATGCCTTAATTTTCATAGGTAGTTTTGGATTTTGTGTCAAACTTGGGAATGGTGATAGATATATTGTTGAATGTATTTTTCCCAAGTAGGTATGGGTACCATAAACTTCTTCACAAAATTTAAAAATTTTTGGAGGTTTGTAGAATGTCTGGCGCGTTTCTGAATTTGGATTCAGAAATGCTAAAAATTGGTTTTTCAGAGTATCAGTCAACTGGCCCAGGGGGCAGTCGACTGGTAAAGGCTGGAAATGGGTTTCAGCTGCTGAAAAGTGTCCAATTGATGTGAAACAAGTGTGGAACCTTGTGAGGGGTTAGTACACTGTGTTCATAATCATTTAAAGGTTAAAGAATCCAATAAGGGGGAAATTATTGGAGTCTTTTGATGTATGGCAAAGGGGGAGAAGTGTTGGGTTTAATTTAGGAAACCAAACACGCCTTTGCAAGAAACTCTAGGTCTAAGGGAAGCCTAGGTAAAGGGGGAGCATGGTTGCTCCATTCTTGGCGTAAGGGGAACCGTGGAGAGGTTCTTTAAAAGCCTTTGTAAGTCCAGTATAGGGGGAGCCTTGGGAAAAAAACCTATTTTGGTGAAAATTCCTAACTTGGGGAGGTTAGGTGTAGGGATGCATTGGGATAGGATCCATGCATGGTTGCATTGCATATGCATTGGCGGTGTAAGTCCAAAATGGAGTCTTGGCAATGTAAGTCCAAATGTTTGTTTAGCATTGTTATTGCTATTTATTGCTATTTGTTTTCCCTAACTTAAACGTATTGCTAAACATTAAAAAGGGAGAGATTGTTGGGTCAATCTATGGTCCGGAGTGATCATGTATTTTAATGTTTGGGCAAAGGGTTTAAGTTAGGTTTACCCTTGTGATTTAATATATGTGTATTTGAGTGTGCAGGATTGCAGGTTACACATATTGACTTAGCTGGACGACTTCGATATGGTGAAGGGTGGCATGGAGACAAGCTGGAGGCTTGTGTGCACCCGAGGGACTATGGATAGCAGGGATGATAAGCCGAGGGGCGTGAAGTTTGAGGCATGCGTGAAGGATGGCATGGAGGCAAGCTGGAGGCTTGTGTGCATCCGAGGGACGAGAGCCGAAGATGAAGAGGGCACGAAGGCAACAGTCAAGACTGCTGGTGAAGAGTCAGCTAAGTCATGAAGGGACAAGAGCCGAGGGAAGAGGACTCCAAGGGAAAGCCGGGAAGTGGACTTCAAAGGGCACACGTAGGCAAGCCGAGGGCTTGCGTGCACATCCGAGGGATGATAGCCGGTGGAAGAGGACTTCAAGGGGCAAGCCAAGGGAGTATGCTTGAAAGCACACGTGGAAGAGGGTCTTCAGAGTGAGGAGGAGTGTCCTTGTAAGCTGGGCAGTCGATCGGTAATATAACAGTCGACTGCCAGCAGGAACAGAAACTCACAAAAGGAAGTCGACCCTGGACCAGTCGACTGCTCTGGGAGCAGTCGACTGGTCGTGACTGGTTGTGTTGGCTGAAAATTCGAACGTTGGGATGTAACGGTCGATTTTCAGTGGGACCAGTCGACTGCCCTGTGGGCAGTCGACTGGTAGGGTGTTTTCCAGCCTTGAGTTTTATTTAAAGAGGCTCGGGTTTGGCTGGAGACCTCTGACGAAACAAGCTTGGTTAGGGCTTGTTAGTAGTCTTAGTACTCAGAAAGTGTACTTGGGTTTGTGGCGAGGTTTCTCCACCCACAAGGAGCTACACGAGCTAGCCGGAGGGCATCCAGGGAGTGATCTGTCGAAGGATTGAGGGATCGTCCACCTCACGGACTATCGTGGAGTAGGAGCTTCATCTCCGAACCACGTAAATAGGTTGGTTAGTATTGTTTGATTTTATTATTATTGTTTCCGCTTGCGTACGCTAACCTTGTAGGTAGAAGAAATCGAAAATTGCTATTCACCCCCCCCCCCCTCTAGCAAGGCGTACACAATCTAATAGGTTCTTGGTCAAATTGCAGGCACTCTAGACTCTTGCCCCTGAGCGAGTTATAAGCGGGCATGCTCCCACGCACCCCTCGGCTCGGCCCCCAGTCTGGACGCGTGACGACCCACGCTCCCTGGGGTTTAACCGACCGAGTGTCCAGACACTCGCCCTTGAGTGAGTTATAAGAGGGCATGCTCCTACGCACCCCTCAGCTTGGCCCCCAGTCCGGACGCTTGGCGACCCATGCTCCCTAGGGTTTAGCCGACCGAGTGTCCAGACTCTCGCCCCTAAGTGAGTTATAAGCGGGCATGCTCCCGCGCACCCCTCGGCTCGACCCCCAGTCCGGACGTGTGGCGATCCACGCTCCCTAGGGTTTAATCAACCGAGTATCCAGACTCTCGCCCCTGAGCGAATTATAAGTGGGCATGCTCCCACGCACCCCTCAGCTCGGCCCCCAGTCCGAATGCATGGCAACCCACGCTTCCTAGGGTTTAACCTACCGAGTGTCCCGACTCTCGCCCCTAAGCGAGTTATAAGCGGGCATGCTCACGCGCACCCCTTGGCTCGGCCCCCAGTCCGGACGCATGGCGACCCATGCTCCCTAGGGTTTAACCGACCGAATGTCCAGACTCTCGCCCCTGAACGAGTTATAAGTGGGCATGCTCCCGTGCACCCCTCGGCTCGGCCCCCAGGTCAGACGTGTGGCGACCCACGCTCCCTGGGGTTTAACCGACCGAGTGTCCAGACTCTCGCCCCTGAGCGAGTTATAAGCGAGCATGCTCCACACACCCCTCAGCTCGGCTCCCAGTCCGAACGCGTGGCGACCCACGCTCCACAAGGATCTGGTCGACCGAGTACTCAAGCACTCAGCCTTCTAAGCAAACAGCATTATGTTGGTGCAAGTTGCATCAATGATGTTCTCCTCTAAGTGTTTTAATGCTTGACAATACACTTAAGTCAGTGATACATTGAACAGACAAAGGGGAGCAAAGGAGAAGTAACCTAAGTGGAAGAAAAGTCCTAGTTAACCTAGGCACTAAGACCTGGTGAGTGAAGCTGGGCACTAAGACCTACTCAGAAGGTGGGCACTAAGTCCTGATCGAGGATTGGGCACTAAGTCCTGGCAAAGGGCTGGGCACCGAAGACCTGCTCGGATGGTGGGCACTAAGTCCTGGTCGAGGACTGGGCAAGAAGACCTGGCCGAGGGTTGGGCACTGAAGTCTTGGTTTGGGGAATTGGGCACGAAGACCTAACCGAGGGTTGGGCACCGAAGTCCTGGACTTAGGGTTTGGGCACGAAGTCTTGGTCCGAGGGACTGAGCAACTTAGCTGAGCGATGAATAAGGATAGAAGTAGAGACGGTTCAGGGTTCGAGCGTCTCGAGTGTTGGATCGAGAGAACCGATAGAGGGGGGTGAATATCGGAAAACGTTCGAATTTAATATGAGAGAAATTGCACAGCGGAAATTAAAACCAACACACGAACACAAGTGGTTTTACTTGGTTCGGAGCCTAGGTCGACTCCTACTCCAAGGCCCACGATCGTTGATCGTTTACTTTGGGCAATTCTATATGAGGCGCAAAAGCAGTTTACAAAGATTGATTATAGAATAAGTGCAGTAAATTAAATGTCAACTCTTCTTTACCGATGTCCGGAGTAGATGGTATTTTCGGAGCAGTTGGACATCGTCGGCGCTGGTATCTCGAGTCAGGAGGTTTCTGGAGCAGAGCGCGGGAGCGGAAGAGCGTGAATGCGTTGGAAAACTTTGATGTTATGAAGCCTTGGTTCGAGGGCCTTTTTATAGGCCCTGGGGGCCCCCGGAACGTCTGGGGCGCCCCCCAAGTGTCAGCCGATCCGCCTCGGTCTCGGTCAGCTCTGATCCCTCAAAAATCGGGATCAAGCTTTGACGGGGGCGCCCTGATCGCTGGGGGCGCCCGGGTTGACCGGGTCAGCTCTCTTATCCGCTGGCTTCGAGGGGAGCTGCTTCGGTACTTGGCGCTGGGGGCGCCCGGGAGCAGCGGGGGCGCCCGGGAGCACGGGGGCGCCCCGCCCAGCAGCTGTTCGAAGCCTTCCTTACTTACATTGTTTTGTATGCACCTTGGGGGCACCCGGGACACTCCGGGCGCCCTACTCAGCCTCTGCCTCACTCCTTTGAGGCTCTCTGAGCTGCAGACACTCGTTCCTTTGGTCCTACATCCAGGGTTAGTCCAAAACAATATAAAATAATAATGTGTTAGTTTATACAACCTTAGCTGTCTTGGTTCTGACTTTGGGCCTCCAAAATGGAGCCCTAGGTCGAACCGACGCCACTATTCCCCCGACGGGGAACACGTCCTCACCTACTCCTCTCGGGAGAATGTACCTGATGCCAACCGCTCCTCTGGTTGGACTTTTGCCTCGCGGTCCTTCGCCAGGTCTTGGATACCAAGCTATCCTTCGCCTGGTGCCTAGCATTCCTTCCCTAGGGCTTCAGTCCCAAGCTGTCCTTCGCCTGGCGCCTAGCAGTCCTTCGCTAGGGCTTTGTATCCTGGCATTCCTTCGCCAGGTGCCTAGCAGTCCTTCGCTAGGCTTTGTATCCTGGCATTCCTTCGCCAGGTGCCTAGCAGTCCTTCGCTAGGGCTTTCTTTCCTGGCAGCCCTTCGCCAGGTGTCTAGCAGCCCTTCGCTAGGACTTTGTTTCCTTGCAGCCCTTCGCCAGGTGTCTAGCAGCCCTTCGCTAGGACTTTGTTTCCTGGTAGCCCTTCGCCAGGTGCCTAGCAGCCCTTCGCTAGGACTTTGTTTCCTGGCAGCCCTTCGCCAGGTGCCTAGCAGCCCTTCGCTAGGACTTTTCCTGCACACTTGAGTAACATTGTTAGATCACCAATAATACTTAACTTTGAACCCTTTGCCAATATCAAAACAAGGTTCGATATGGTGCTTCCTGCACCAACAATCTCCCCCTTTTTGATTTATGGCAACACAATTCAAAGTTAAGTAAAAACATATAACAGTTAAGAAAAGAAGGAGTATGAACAGTATAAGTGTAGATCAAAAAAATCCTTTATTTTCTATACTCCCCCTAAAACCCTGAATACATGTGTTATAACACCCTTAACTTTGACCTTTCCTCCCCCTTTGATATATATCAAAAGCTTACATGGGCGAACAAGGTATCTAATAGGGAGTTTAGAGTTTTACCAAAATAAAAACATTGTTTAAAAACTTTAAGTAATGGTTTAACAAAAATGATGTTCAAAGTAATAGATGTTTTGAAAATACATGAAGCTCCCCCTTAATGTGACAACTCTTCTCCTTATATTTAAAAAAACTTGCAACATAGTTTTCAAAAAAAACTTAACAGTAACTTACTTAGCTAATATTTTGGGCTGAGTAGGGCGCCCGGAGTAGGGGCTGAGTAGGGCGCTCGGAGTGTCCCGGGCGCCCCCAAGGTGCATACAAAACAATGTAAGTAAGGAAGGCTTCGAACAGCTGCTGGGCGGGGCGCCCCTGTGCTCCCGGGCGCCCCCAGCGTCCCGGGCGCCCCCAGCGTCCCGGGCGCCCCCAGCGCCAAGTACCGAAGCAGCTCCCCTCGAAGCCAGCGGATAAGAGAGCTGACCCGGTCAACCCGGGCGCCCCCAGCGATCAGGGCGCCCCCGTCAAAGCTTGATCCCGATTTTTGACATATATCAAAAACAAAGTCCTAGCGAAGGGCTGCTAGGCACCTGGCGAAGGGCTGCCAGGAAACAAAGTCCTAGCGAAGAGCTGCTAGGCACCTGGTGAAGGGCTACCAGGAAACAAAGCCCTAGCGAAGGACTGCTAGGCACCTGGCGAAGGAATGCCAGGATACAAAGCCCTAGCGAAGGACTGCTAGGCACCTGGCGAAGGAATGCCAGGATACAAAGCCCTAGCGAAGGACTGCTAGGCGCCAAGCGAAGGACAGCTTGGGACTGAAGCCCTAGCGAAGGAATGCTAGGCACCGGGCGAAGGACAGCTCGGTATCCAAGACCTGGCGAAGGACCGCGAGGCAAAAGTCCAACCAGAGGAGCGGTTAGCATCAGGTACATTCTCCCGAGAGGAGTAGGTGAGGATGTGTTCCCCATCGAAGGAACAGTAGGCGTCGGTTCGACCTAGGACTCCATTTTGGAGGTCCAAAGTCAGAACCAAGACAGCTAAGGCTGTATAAACTGACACATTATTATTTTATGTTGTTTTGGACTAACCCTGGATGCAGGACCAAAGGAACGAGTGTTTGCAGCTCAGAGAGCCTCAAAGGAGTGAGGCAGTGGCTGAGTAGGGCGCCTGGAGTGTCCCGGGCGCCCCCAAGGTGCATACAAAACAATGTAAGTAAGGAAGGCTTCGAACAGCTACTGGGCGGGACGCCCCCGCTGCTCCCGGGCGCCCCCAGCATCCCGGGTACCACCAGCGCCAAGTACCGAAGCAGCTCCCCTTGAAGCCAGCGGATAAGAGAGCTGACCCGGTCAACCCGGGCGCCCCCAGCGATTAGGGCACCCCCGTCAAAGCTTGATCCCGATTTTTGAGGGATCAGAGCTGACCGAGACTGAGGCGGATCGGCTGACACGTGGGGGGTGCCCCCGACGTTCCGGGCGCCCTCAGGGCCTATAAAAAGGCCCTCGAACCAAGGCTTCAGAACATCAACGTTTTCCAACGCATTCACGCTCTTCCGCTCCCGCCCTCTGCTCCAGAAACCTCCTGACTCGAGATACCAATGCCGACGACGTCCAACTGCTCCAAAAATACCATCTACTCCGGACGTCGGTAAAGAAGAGTTGACATTTAATTTACTGCACTTATTCTGTAATCAATCTTTGTAAACTGCTTTTGTGCCTCATATAGAATTGCCCAAAGTAAACGATCAACGATCGTGCGCCTTGGAGTAGGAGTCGACCTAAGCTCCGAACCAAGTAAAACCACTTGTGTTCGTGTGTTGGTTTTAATTTCCGCTGTGCAATTTCTCTCATATTAAATTCGAACGTTTTCCGATATTCACCCCCCCCTCTATCGGTTCTCTCGATCCAACAAGTGGTATCAGAGCGGGGAAGCTCAAATTTGGTGTAACCACCAATTTGGGAGTTTTACGGATTTACAAAATTTTTTATTTTATTTCTTTTCTTTTTGTTAATCAACACCACTCGATCAGTCTCGCTTTTTATTTTCAAATAAATAATATCTGTAGGTGTATTTAAAATATTCTTACGCCTTTTTCAATTTTGAATTCTCATTTTTTTCACTATAAGTCAAAATTAATAAAACGAACAATTTTTGAAAATTTGTCATAAACTTTTTTTATTTTAATATTTTCCTCGAAATTCGTGCTACCTTATTTCGAGCAATTTTTTTTTAACATTAAATTTTTAATTTTTCATCATTAATCAGAATTGAAAAAATTAATATTTTCAAAATTTTGTCAAAAATTGTTTTTATTATTTTATTATTATTCCGCCTCGAAATTCGTGTAATATTTATTTTGAGCTACTTTTTCCCTTCTCCCGCACTACTAATCCAAGACCAAGTCTTGGTATATTTTTGTACTTCTTTTCTGTACGAGGTTAAACTAAATGGCCAACCAAGAATGGAACAGTGCCCGTCCACCGCTATTCTCCGGCGAGAACTTCAATTCCTGGAAAAGTCTAATGGAGTTACATCTGAAGGCCCATATGGACATATGGATGATCATTCAAACAGGGTTCTCCCTCCCCACAGAAGATGGATCATCAATCGCCTGGGACAAATTGGACGAACCAACTCTGAGGAAGATCGAGATTGATGCCAGGGCAACAACAATCTTACAATGCGGCCTGACAAAAGAAGAACTGAAGCGGGTCAGATCCTTCAACTGTGCCAAGGAGATGTGGGAAAAGCTAATCAATCTACACGAAGAGAGCTCCGATGTTGAGATCATAGAAGCTCAAGAACAAGTAGCTGAGATAGACTCGACACCCGACGTCAAAATCAAACCAGAGTCAAACGATGAGTTTTCTGAGACAAAATCGGTAATTAATTTTGAATCGTTTTCTGAATTAAGATTAAATAATCAAGTTGATATTGCAATGGTCGAGGAAGGTATAGTTTTTATTGCAGGAAAAACTCCAAGAGAATTTCAAAAGAGGCCTCAACCAATACTTGAGTCCAACTCAGACTCATACGACGAAGAAGGGGATGATCGGAAGCTGGTCCGGATGACTCGCGACCACTACAAGATGCTAAAGACGGCAAGTATCAAGGGGGAGATTCCCAACCAGGAATCAAAAGGTAAATTTACGATATTTGAAAATCTAATATTTACCTCAAAGAACGTAATTAATTCATACAAAATAGTTAAGGTTAATATGTCAGAAAATTTAATTCCCAACCTTGTTGATTTTAAAAAACCTGAGTATTATTTCGATTATGATGTAACTTAGATCATTTTTTTTTGTTTTCTTTAATTGTGTGTTGTTTGTTATTTTATTCTTATTTTTTTTGCTTAAAATCAGGATTGGTTAGTTTAAGGACTAACCTGATTAATTGAAACTTGAACAACCTAGTATTAGGACAAGGTTTGATGATAGTACGTTAGGGAAGCCTGACTAAGGAATCAAGTAGGGTAAGGAGTACCTTATTTGGTCTTTTTAGTCCGGTGGAACTAGCCGAAGCTTCCTCTCTGAATCCTAAGCTAGTTAGACCAGAGTGTCTCAAACAATGATTTGAAAATGATCTTTCTTTAAAAGGCTTTGTCTAGGAAAGGGTTGTTGATCCAATAAGGCTACGGCCAATGAAGGCCTCTGTGCCTCGCCAAGACCTGGAAGCCAATTATCGAAACTCACTTTTAAATTATTATTTGTAAAACTCGAATCTAATACAAGCTTCAATTAAATCATAGTGTTAACATCAAAAGATAAAATTAATGCATCTCACAAAACAGTTAAGGATATCCTGTTTTGTCACTTAGAAATGGGTGAGATGCTTAGGACCTAAAAGTTGAGTCTAACCCAACCAACTAAATCAATTAAATCTTAATTAAATCAATTAAATTCAATTAAATCTTAATTAAGTCAATTAAATTCAATTAAATTCAATTAAATCTTAATTAAATCAATTAAATTCAATTAAATCTTAATTAAATCAATTAAATTTAATTAAATCTTAATTAAAATCAATTAAATTCAATTAAATCTTAATTAAGTTAATTTAATCAAATTCAAAATAATTCAATTAATTATTCTCAAATTCAACTTAATTAATTATTCTCAAAATTCAATTTAATAATTGTCAATCATTTATTTTTCAAAATTAAAATATTTGTCTCACATAACTCATAAGGTTAACATGCTTGACCACGTACAACTAGGTGAGACATCTAGGACCTAAAAGCATGATTCACTATCCTTTTAAATAAAAAAGTTTGTAAAATTATTCAAACTTACCTCTAATTTTTAATTTATTGTACTGTACCCTACTTTTTCATTTATCACATTTTTTTTGTCAAATATCACAATAAATAGAGTCTAGGACTTATTCTGATTTAGTCAAAGTAGTCAACCCTAGTCCATATAGTCAAACCTGATCAACACTGAAGTCCCTTAAGGAACTTAGATAAAAGACAGACTGTGTCGGATACAGGGGGAATTCTTCTTAATTTTTTTCAAAAAATTCAAAATTTTCAAAAACCTTATGCTTTAAAACTTATTCAAAAACCTTCGTATTCTGTTATCTGTTTGAAAAATTATCATCATTTCAAACTATTTTTCAAAAACTGTGTTATCATTTCAAGTTGTGTTTTCAAAAGTTTATCTTGAAAGTTATCATACTCAGAAATTTGTTCAAAATTATTCTTTTGATTTTAATAAACCCTAAAGACACTGAGGAAGGTCCACTTCATAATCTACAAGGACTCCTAGGATGTGTCAAATTTAGGAGGAGTTTGAGTCAAAAGAAGAATTTCTGAAATATTTTTTGGTAATTATTTGTTTTGAAGTTATTAGATAATTCTTACAATTTAAATCGAACCCTAAGAACTCAGAGGAAGAATACTTGTGGTCAACAAGCTTCCAAGGACTGTATCAAGTTTGGGGGGAGGTCAAATTAAAAGAGTTATTAAACATTTCTAAATAATATGTTTTCATACACTATATTTTCAAAATTGTGTCGAAAATATTTGTCTTACAAAATAATATTATTTTAAAATGTTTTTGTGGCTTATAAAATTATACCTTTTGAAATAATATTTACTTGGGTTGAAAAATTTCCAGGACACTTAGGAAAATGTCCTTATAGTCAACAAGGTTTCCTAGGATTGTGTCAGACTGGAAAAGAAACCTAATCAAGTAAAATATTATATTGTCAAAGTCTAATACGTTTCAAAAATATTATATTTTTTTTAAGGTCTAATACGTTTCAAAAACTACTTATATGTTTCAATGTCTAATACTTTTCAAAAATTACTTAGATTTTTCAAAGTCTATTATGTTTAAAAGTACTTATATTTTTCAAAAATTACATGATATCTCTCAAAAGTACTTCTATTTTTCAAAATATAATGTGTTCAAAAGTACAAATACTTTTCTAAGGCAATAGTGTTCTAAGTACGTGAATTTTCTAAAGACTTAACTACAAATACAAAATCTTTTTCCAAAATTGCACAATATCTTTCAAAGCAGAGTTTTTTGGTGCAATTTAAGCTGTGTGCTTTCAGAATTATACTAAGTATTTCTTTTCAAAACTCATAAGCTCTGATACCACTTGTTGGATCGAGAGAACCGATATTCACCCCCCCTCTATCGGTTCTCTCGATCCAACATCGAGGTTCGGAAGTATCGGAAGCTAAGCAAAAGTCCACCCGAAGGACTGGGTGACAACCGTCTCCTGAGAGGAGTAGGTGAAAGGCGCGTTCTCGGGGGGTGAGAACTTGTGTCGGTTCGACCTAGGGTTTCGTGGAAATTCAAAGTCCGAACCAAGTCCTTAAGGCTAATATTGTATGTATATTTGCCTTGTGTTTGTGTATCTTGCAGGTACCAAGAACCGGAGACAAAGCAAGTAACTAGGCTGGAAGCTTTGAAGCCAGGCGCCCCCATCAGTGGGGTGCCCCCAAGCATCCAGGGCACCCCCATTGATGGGGGTGCCCAAGCCAAAGACTAAAAAGGGAGGTTAAGTAAAGAAGGCAGAATAGGCTTCAAGCAGGGCGCCCGGGAGGTCTGGGGCGCCCGGGTTCAAAGCTGTTTTGCTGATGCGAGTTCGAAGCAGGAGATTAGCTTTGATTGGGTTCAAGCTAGGCGCCCGGGAGGTCCGGGGTGCCCTGGTCAAAGGTTTTATCAGCTGCGGCGAGGTCGGCGTAGGGATAAGGTTTGACCGAGTTTATCGGGGCGCCCCCAACGTCCAGGGCGCCCGTAGGAAGCCTATAAAAGGGGCTTCGGCCCCTCTGCTTCAAAAACAACTCCAAAGTGCTATTCTGATCATTCTGACTGACGACAACACGCTAAAGACGAGGCTCTACGACTGGGAGGCTCTAGGAGGAAGTGCGCGGTACTTCGGAGGTCCAGATCGGCCGAGCGTCAGACTTTGTTTTGTTCGGTTTGCATTTATTCCGTACTTAATTTTCTGTACTTGTGCTTGTAACTATCAACTGTAAGACGGGTTTTCTCCACCTCCGGAAATTCCAGAAAGGAGACCAATAGTGGACTCACGCCGAGTACATAGGCCTTGGACGTACTGATCCAGGGGGGTCGGGAACCAAGTAAATAAATCCCGCGTGTCCTTTGTATTGCTTTATTCTTTCTGTTTATTTTTCCGCTGCACTAACGCTCTGAGCAGATCGAAAGTTTTACGAAGTTTTCACGGTCGATATTCACCCCCCCTTATCGACGGCACCGGTCCTACAAGTGGTATTAGAGCCGAGCCGCTCTTCACTGGACTAATCGCCGACGGAGCAACGACGCCAGGAGTTGAGGGGGAGCCCAGGGGTGAATCAGGTACAATTTTTTTAATGTCCATTCTTAAGTTCCATATTATTTGTTTCACGTGCAGGGAGAGAGGGCACTATAAAAATCAGTGCCCTACTCGTAAGACTCGATCTACACCACTGGCGGCAAAGGGGGCACCAGCGCCAGAAGTCCGGAGAGATAAAAGCCACATCAGATGCTTCAAATGCGAGAAGTACGGACACTACAAGAACAAATGTCCGACAAAGGTACGTAAAATTTACGTTCCGAAAAGTTTCAAAATTCCTGCACTGCCTTATGATAATTTAGTTAATTTTTCTGATAAATTAGATTTACTGCATAGTAGAATTAACATTTTGCATGTCAAATTAGAAAATGCAGATATGACTAAAGTATCAGAAATTAATTATTTAATTCAGAACATCAATTCAGTAAATTCTAAAATCAATTATCATAACTTTAATTCTGATAACTTTAATTCTAATAACTTTAATTCTAATAATTTTAATTCAGATAAATTAAATCCTAAGGATAAATTCAAATTTAAAAATCCTAAGGATAAATCCGAATTCAAATTTGAAAATCCTAAGGATAAATCTGAATTCAAAAATCTTAAGGATAATTCTGAATTTGAAAATCCTTTAGATAATTTTGAATTCAAATTTTAAAATCCATTGTATAACTCTGAATTCAAATTCAAGAATTCTAAAGATAACTCTGAAGTCAGTGAAGATAATTCTGGAGATAATCCTGAAATTATTTTTGAGGATAAAAATGATTTTATTAAAAATCTTGAGGATAATGAAGATGAAATTCTCCTAGATAATAACTTAATTATAGATAATCTTGAAAACTATTACAAAAACATTAATTAGTTGCCCAAATTACTCCTCCTATTTTGAGGATACTAAAAGATGTAATTTTGAGGATGAGAAGGATATGGAACTATCTAAGATTAGGGCCATAGTAAATAAAAATTACAAAGATTTAGATAAATCAAAATTATTAGAAAAACATGAAAAGATAGATAAAGATGAAGAAGAAATTTTTGAAATAATGAAAATTATGAATTTAAACCCACAATTATTAATTAATCATTTCAACCTTAATTATTCAAATCTAAATTCAAATTAAATTAAATTCAAATTAAATTAAATTCAAATTAAATTAAATTCAAATTAAATTAAATTCAAATTAAATTAAATTCAAATCAAATTAAATTCAAATTAAATTAAATTCAAATTAAATTAAATTCAAATTAAATTAAATTCAAATTAAATTAAATTCAACTTAAATTAAATTCAAATTCAAATTATATTAAATTCAAATTAAATTAAATTCAAATCAAATTAAATTCAAATTAAATTAATTCAAGTTAAATTAAATTCAAATTAAATTAAATTCAACTTAAATTAATTCAAATTAAATTAAATTCAAATTAAATTAAATTTAAATTTAATTAAATTCAACTTAAATTAAATTCAAATTAAATCTTAATTCAAATTAATCAATTAAGTCTTAATTAAATCTTAATTCAAATTAATTTAAATTCAAATTAAATCTTAATTCAATTAATTCAAATTAATCAATTAAATCTTAATTCAAATTAATTCAAATTAATCAATTAAATCTTAATTAAATCTTAATTCAAATTAATCAATTAAATCTTAACTAAATTCGAACTTAAATTAAATTAATTAATTCAAACATAAATTAATTCAATTAAATATTAATTAATTCAAATTAATTAATATCTAGCTAATTCAACCTCAATTAATTCTTGAATTCAACTAAAATCTTGAAATAAGTTAAACTTGAACTAAAATAAAATTTTACCCTAATTGTAACAATTAAAATTAATAACATTAAATATGTCAAAGTGGGTTGACATATTCGCGGGTTCACATGACATGTATCAAATCGAGAATTTGATACATCATTAGAAACTTAAATAAAATGATTTGACTTGTTTGAATCATGCATAATTGTCATGTCATGCATTTGCTATTTCTTTTAAATGTATGACATGTCATTCATATTTAAATTTTATGCATAATTTAGAACGGCTATAGGAAAAAGAATAATTGAAACTTGATCAACCTAGTATTAGGTGGAGGTGAGATGATAGTACGTTAGGGAAGCTTTTTTGGTGGAACTAGCCGAAGCTACCGATCAAAGACCTAAACTAGTTAGACTAAAATCTTTCAAGAAGTAACTTAAAGATGAATTTTCTATAAAAAGCTTTGTCAAAGAAAGAGTTGATGATCCAATAAGGCTACGGCCAAAGAAGGCCTTAGTCTTTGGCCTAGTGCCTCGCCAAGACCTGGAAGCCAATTACTGAAAATCAAATTCACTTTACTATTGCTAGATTTGAATCTAACACAAGGAGTTAATAACAAATTAAGAAAAATGATTCAAGCATCTCACAATACACCTATAAGGCAACCATGCTTGTTGTATTAATACATCTAAAATGGGTGAGATGTTAAGAACTAATGAATTGAAAAATATTTTTCAAAATTGTTTTTCAAAATTGTTAGAATATTTTTCTAAAAATATATTTTCAAAATAGTGCTTCAACATAATAATGTTTTTATGGAATTCATGCTTGTCTGATTGATTATACATATTATACATTTTTCAAAAATATATCTTTTCAAAAATTGTTTGACTCACTCAATTAGACACAAGCCTCTTAGGACAAAACTAAAGTTTCTTAAGGCACTTAGATAGAATCAAACGATGTTGGGTACAGGGGGAGTGTTTTCACTCTTTTAAAATTTTAAAAAAAAAAGACTTTTCGAAAACTGCGCCTTAATTTCTATCACATATGTTTTGAAAAAGGCTTATACTTTAAAAATTATCTTCTTTCCAAATTGTGGTTTCAAAATCTATCTTCCTGAAAATTGGTGTTCATTTGATTTTGATAAACCCTAAAGACACAGAGGAAGGTCCACTTCATGATCTAAAAGGACTCCTAGGATGTGTCAGATTTAGGGGGAGTCTGAGTCAAACTTCTGACAAGTTTTAAATTATTTATGTTAAAAATTAGATTATTTTTTTGATCTAAATCAAACCTTAAGACTCAGAGAAAGAGTACTTGTGGTCAACAAGCTTCCCAGGACTGAGTCAAGTTTAGGGGAAGGTCAAATTAAAAGAATTATTTAATAACATATTTTCATATCTTCAAAATCTTACTAAAAATATAAGTCTTTTAAAAATACTATTATTCTATTTTTCAGAATTTGTGTGACTTATGAAATTATTTTTGAAATAATATTTACTTGGGTTGGAGAATTTCCAGGACACTTAGGAAATGTCCTTGTAATCAACAAGGTTTCCAAGGATTGTGTCAGACTAGAAAAGAAACCATGTCAAGTACTTATACTTCTCCAAATTTATAATAATTTCAAAGTACTTAATTTTTCAAAATTCATAATAATTTCAAAGTACTTAAGTTTTCAAAATTCATATTTTTCAAAGTACTTATGTTTTTCAAAAATTCTAATATTTTCTTAGATTGTCAAAAATTGCATGATATGTTTCAAAAGTACTTAGATCTTCCAAAAAGGATCAATCTAGTTTTTCAAAAAAAAAATATACTTGCATGTTTCAAAGATCATTTTTCAAAGTATTTATACCTCTCAAAACTCATAGTATTCTTTCCAAAATACGGTATTTTCTCAAAAAAAACAATATTGGTTAAGTTTTCTGAGTTCAAGTACTTAGTTTTATGCTATGTTTTCAAAAACTTATACTAAGTATTTTCAAAAAGAACCAAATGTTCTCATTGTTGGCGCAAGTATTTCTGGTGATTTTTGATGTATGACAAAGGGGGAGAGGTGCGCTTAAGTTAGAAATTTTTTATTTTCTCTTACCAAAGGATCAATTAATCAAAATGGTTTCAAAAAGAGGAGAGTGAAAGGTAGAATTTTTAAATGGATCAAAAATGGATTTTCAAAACTTAGATCATTTTTTATTTTGATCTCAAGGATAGTAAGTTAGCCCCTTCAACCAATACAACTTAAGATATTGTCAAACATCAAAAAGGGGGAGATTGTTGGTGTAAGTTGCATCAATGATGTTCTCCTCTAAGTGTTTTAATGGTTGACAATACACTTAAGTCAGTGATACATTGAACAGACAAAGGGGAGCAAAGAAGAAGTAACCTAAGTGGAAGAAAAGTCCTAGTTAACCTAGGCACTAAGACCTGGTGAGTGAAGCTGGGCACTAAGACATGCTCGAAAGGTGGGCACTAAGTCCTGATCGAGGATTGGGCACTAAGTCCTGGCAAAGGGCTGGGCACCAAGTCCTGGCAAAGGGCTGGGCACCGAAGACCTGCTCGGATGGTGGGCACTAAGTCCTGGTCGAGGACTGGGCAAGAAGACCTGGCCGAGGGTTGGGCACCGAAGTCCTGGTTCGGGGAATTGGGCACGAAGACCTGACCGAGGGTTGGGCACCGAAGTCCTGGACTTACAGTTTGGGCACGAAGTCTTAGTCCGAGGGACTGAGCAACTTAGCTGAGCGATGACTAAGGACAGAAGTAGAGACGGGTCAGGGTTCGGGCGTCTCGAGGTCCGGAAGTATCGGAAGCTAAGCAAAAGTCCACCCGAAGGACTGGGTGGCAACCGTCTCCTGAGAGGAGTAGGTGAAAGGCGCGTTCTCGGGGGGTGAGAACTTGCGTCGGTTCGACCTAGGGTTTCGTGAAAATCCAAAGTCCGAACCAAGTCCTTAAGGCTAATATTGTATGTATATTTGCTTTATGTTTGTGTATCTTGCAGGTACCAAGAACCGGAGACAAAGCAGGTAACTAGGCTGGAAGCTTTGAAGCCAAGCGCCCACATCAGTGGGGGCACCCCCAAGCATCCAGGGCGCCCCCATTGATTGGAGCGCCCAAGCCAAAGACTAAAAAGGCAGGTTAAGTAAAGAAGGCAGAATAGGCTTCAAGCGGGGCGCCCGGGAGGTCCGGGGCGCCCGGGTTCAAAGTTGTTTTGCTGATGCGAGTTCGAAGCAGGAGATTAGCTTTGACTGGGTTCAAGCTAGGTGCCCGGGAGGTCCGGGGCACCCTGGTCAAAGGTTTTATCAACTGCGGCGAGGTCGGCGTAGGGATAAGGTTTGACCGAGTTTATCGTGGCGCCCCCAACGTCCAGGGCGCCCGTAGGAAGCCTATAAAAGGGGCTTCGACCCCTCTGCTTCAAAAACAACTGCAAAGTACTATTCTGATCATTCTGACCAACGACAACACGCTAAAGATGAGGCTCTACGACTGGGAGGCTCCAGGAGGAAGTGCGCGGCACTTCGGAGGTCCAGATCGGCCGAGCGTCAGACTTTGTTTTGTTCGGTTTGCATTTATTCCGTACTTAATTTTCTATACTTGTGCTTGTAACTATCAACTGTAAGACGGGTTTTCTCCGCCTCCGGAAATTCCGGAAAGGAGACCAATAGTGGACTCACGCCGAGTACATAGGCCTTGGACGTACTGACCTAGGGGGGTCGGGAACCAAGTAAATAAATCCCGCGTGTCCTTTGTATTGCTTTATTCTTTCTGTTTATTTTTCCGCTGCACTAACGCTCTGAGTAGATCGAAAGTTTTACGAAGTTTTCACGGTCGATATTCACCCCCCCTCTATCGACGGCACTGGTCCTACACATTATACTTGGCTCGGCCCGCCCCCCGACCAGATGCGTGGCAACCCACGCTCCCCCGGGTCATGCCAATTGAGAGCACAACCCCAGTCTCCCGAGCAAGCAACGTTTTGCCCAACTCTGTAAAATATGGCGTGAGCCACCTGCTTTAAACGTAATCCGAACAAGTGTACTTAGTCCCTCGGGCGGGCGGGCAACACAACGATAGACTCTTGCTTTAACTTAATCGAGTTCGATGCTCTTTTACCGAGCTAGCCCTTAACTTTCCCGAGTCACCCTCGCGTAAGGTAGAATAAAGGGTGGGCCCGGGTATCTGCCCGAGCCACCAACACTTAGAAGTGAAAAGACAACAGTTTCACAACAAACTTAACGAAGCAAAGACGAAAAGAAACTTTCTTTAAAAGTAAATGTACTACAGAAGTCGAGGCAAGCCTCTACAAAAGAGGAAAAAGAAAGGAAGAGAACAAATGCCTGGTTCTCGTTTGAAGGGCTGGAGGAACTCCTCGGGCAGTTGCTGGGTTAGACCCGACAACATCACTGCACTAGCCAAGAGGTCGGGCGGAAGATGCCCACCCTGCTTAAGCTGCTCGATGATGTTGAGCGTTTGCTGCGTAAGCAATGGGCGCAACCTTCCCAACAGTTGCTGGTCGAACTCTCGAGAGTTGATATACTCAACTCTCCAGGCATCCCACCAGCCTGCCTCTCCTTCCTTGTATGCTCGCAGCTCCTCCAGCTCTGCCCGAGCAGCGTCCCACTTGGCCTTCTCTGCTTGAAGACGTCCGAGCTCTTCCGACTAAGTGTTCAGTTCTTGATCCCGAGAAGCCAGCTCGGCGTCATCTCCTCTATCTTCTTCACTTGTGTCACAGCCTCCTCCTCTTTAACTAATAGTTGGGATTGTAGAGACTCGGAGGTTCTGGACGACTCGAGGAGTTCGACTTTTGTCTTGTTTAGCTCGTCTCGGGTTCTGGTTTGGAAGACCCAGGCTTTGCGCTCAGCGTACTCCAAATTAGAGATCCGGATGTACGACTGAATGACGGTCGAGTCTGTCGTGTCAACCTGAGTTCTGGCAACCTCTAGCTGCTCTTCTAAGTGCGCCAGGCAGTCCTGCAGAGTGATGATCTCAGCCCGCAGGTCGTTTAGAGTGGCATCGTTGGAGATCAGCTTCGTGTGTTTGAGCCTGGTCTCCAAGAATTCCACTCGTCGCTCGGTGCATACTCGGGCATCCGCGTGGGCCAGCACAGACATTGATAGGTTGTGACAAGAACCCCAAAACTGCAAAGATAGTGGGAGGGGAAAACTTAGAATCGAGTTAGCAACAAAAACAAAGAGAGGTCGATCAAAGCATCATACCTGAGTGGCCTCAAGAAAAAAG
Source organism: Boesenbergia rotunda (assembly GCA_024364735.1). NCBI lineage: Eukaryota > Viridiplantae > Streptophyta > Magnoliopsida > Zingiberales > Zingiberaceae > Boesenbergia > Boesenbergia rotunda. The sequence goes on along the minus strand of JAGFNQ010004754.1, from coordinate 39,404 downwards.
GAGTTCGCCTTGCTATTAGGCCCTCTGTAGTAGGACTCCTCGAGTCCTTGGAGGAAGCGGTCGACCACCGGCCCGTAGAGGCGAAGCTCCTGGTAGCGATCGGGCAACTCGCCCGGCGGTGACCCCAGATGGAAGTCCAAGTGGGTCGGCACCAGGATGTGCATCACCGGTCGATTGATCTGCTCCTCCTCTGGTGGGGAGCCCAACTCCTCAGGGAACGGCAGGTCGGGCGCGCTCGAGGAGACGGCGGTTGCAGGAGCCTCTCTCGGCGCAGCGGAGCTGGCTGTCGCCCTCTTCTTCTTTTTCTTGGGGCGGGAGCTGGAAGAAGGCCCGGCCGAAGTCCTGGCGGGGGTGGATAATGTCGCGGTCGCGGAAGGCACCCGGCGCCGCCTGGAGGCCAGGGGTTGATCGTCGACCTCCATCAGCGCTAGGTTGGGATAGGCGGCGGGGGTGGCCTCCGAAGGAAGGACCTCGACGGAAGCGACCTCGACTGGCACATTCTGTAACGCCCGCTTTTTTTTTCATTAAGCGGCGTTACGTTAACATACTTAGGGCATGTAGACATCCTAATGCAGCGGAAACCTTTAACTTACACCTACATGCACTTACTACCATTCCTAACATCATAACATGGGAACTTAGCATATTCACTTTATACTTAGTATCATATCATGTCATACTTAGCATCATGTCATACTTAGCATCATGGCATAGAGTCACATTCAAGCACATACTAGTAAAGGTAAAGTTCTATCATAAGACGAGCAAACATATTGTTTCTTGGCCAAGTCACTATCACACACATGCTGTAATGCCCTCCTGCTGCTTCCTTACTGTCCCCTTGCGTGATCTGCGGTATAAGGAAATAAGACTATAAGCACACAGGCTTAGTAAGACATTTTCCTACTCACTAAAACCATTCATCACTTAATCATGAGCATATGAAACATTAACATACTTAGTGCTTTACTTAGAACATAAGTCTTATCATCACTTAGCATACATTCGACATGTCATGGACATAGCTTAATCACATTCGTAGCATGGCATAAACATAACCATAAAAACATTCATGGCATGGCATAATACTTGGCATAGACATAAACATCGTAAACATTCCTAGCATGGCATAATACTTGGCATAGACATAACATAATAAACATAACCTCACAAACATTCTTAGCATGAACCTAAATAAAATCATGGCGTCCTAACTTAGCACAAACCTAATTAAATCATGGCTTCAAAAATTAGCATGGGCATAAATAAAATCATGGCATCCTAACTTAGCATAACATAATTAAATCATGGCATCATAAATTAGTATGGACATAAATAAAATCATGACATCCTAACTTAGCATAAACATAATTAAATCATGGCATCCTAAACTAGCATGAACATAAATAAAATCATGGCATTCTAACTTAGCATAAACATAATTAAATCATGGCATCCTAAACTAGCATGAACATAAATAAAATCATGGCATCCTAACTTAGTATAAACATAATTAAATCATGGCATCCTAAACTAGCATAAAATCATGGCATTCTAACTTAGCATAAACATAAATAAAATCATGGCATTCTAACTTAGCATAAACATAATTAAATCATGGCATAAACATACCTTCATAAACTTACTTTGCATAATATTCTTATCATAAATATAATGCATAACATGGATGGATGCATGTGGCAATTGCATATATATATAAGGATGCTTAATCTTGAAAAACATGCTTTTAAATACTTTAACATAATCATAACATTCATTGGGCCCTGGCTTGTACCACATTCATTCATCATATGCGCGCATCCCTAAGTAAATACGAGGTAGCTAATCTCGACCTACTAGGGTAAGGACAGCTTCATCGGTAGTCCCGAACCGTAAGGACAGCTTCATCGGTAGTCCCGAACCGTGGACAGCTTCATCGGTAGTCCAGAACCGTAGACCTTACTTAGGTCCGGTACAAGCCCATAAAATAAAATAAAATGCTTTCACATGCTTCTTCATTCATAATCATTCATAGCATATTCATTCATTCATCATACTTTCATCATACTTAACATCATCGTTATACCTTGAAGGCATGAACTTTAACTTCATTCATCATTTTCATTCTTAAACATGGCATATGTACACATCATTCATAAAGCATGGCATACATACAATTTATTCATAAACATGGCATACCTACATATCATTCATAAGACATAGCATACATACATATTATTCATAAAACATGGCATACATACATATCATTCATAGATCATGACACATGTCTTAAACATTTATGACCTAATCATATAATTCATGACATATAAACTAATGGTTTGGTTAACATAAAAATTCTTCCATCTTACTTAAACATACCTCTTAGTAACCTATACACAAGCATCTTGGTAGGTTTAACCCAACCCTAGCCCTAGGTTATGTCCTTGGCCGAAAGTCCCCAAGGAACCCTAGGTCCATGAACCTTCACATAACTTCCCAAACAACATCTCATACACATATACTAGGCCATAGGAACCCTTTGATTCCATATTTAAGGCCAACCCTAATCCTTTAGCCCTAATCTTACTCTTGGCCGAAACTTCAAGGCCATGGGGGTATGGAAAAATTCCATTAAAACCCCCAAATCAATTGTTAAATACCAACCATACCTTACCATAGGGTCATTTGGGCCCTTACTTGAAATAAGTCCTAACTTTCCACCCTAGTAGGGTACTTGGCCGAAACCTATAGGGTCTCTAGGCCATGTGAAACATTCACATAAACACCCTCCATCTCCCTTATATCATGTTAATACATAAAACACATACTTGAGGTTTTAGACCCAACCCTACCCATGGGGTCTTGTTGTTGGCCGAAACCCTAGGGTGTCCTAGGGTACCCCAAAAATTCTCAAAAATTATATTTAATCACTAAACATCATAAGAGTACATTAAACAACATTATCAAGATTTTTAGCATCAACATGGACCCTAAAACCTAGTGGCCGAAACCCATAGGGTCTCTAGGGTGCTTGGTTTTGTTTCTTTCAACATCAAGTCCCAAAACCAACCAATAAATCATGCTAAAACATAAGGAACTATTATACCACTGGTGAGGGAGTCTTACCTTGGTTGATCTTGATTTTTAAACCTTAAAAGAGAAGGAAATTGCAAAATCTTTGGACACTTGAACCCCCTTGTCCTTGTATCCTTGGAAACCCTTAGATCTTGGAGATGAGACCTTCTTGTGGAGCTTTTCCCAAGGAAAACTCTTCCTTTGGTGTTCTGCTAGGATGAGGGAAGGAGGAGGAAGAAAATGCAAAGTGATGGAAGGAAGAGGTAACTCCCAAACCCCCCTCTTTATAACCCATTAAGGAGGTCAATGAAGAGTCTTTCCATGACCCTTCATCTTCTTCTAAGCCTTAACTAATATCCACTTCATTCCCTCATAACATTCCCTTGCTAGGTGAGTTGGTTAGAGCATACATGGTTGTACAAGAGGTCCAAGGTTCAATCCTTGGTAGATGCACAATTTTTTCCCACTTATTTTCTTTTATTTTCCTAGTATTTTCGAAAATCCCTTAAAAATTCCCCCCATAATTATGTTAATATTTCTCATTAAAATCCCTTTATATTTATATAAATTTTTATCTAAAATCTACCAATAATTATGGTACTAAAAAGCCCATATAAGGCTCATTAGTGCCATTTTTCCCAATTTAAATGAGAAAACATGGATTTTCTAGGCCAAAGTTCGCATTAATATTTCTAGGTTCCTCAGAAAATTATCTAGACATGCTTAATATTTTAAGGAAATATTAAGAGAATTTTCTGGGTCGTTACACATTCTCCCTTTGCTCCAGTTGGGAGCTAACCCGAGCCTCCAACTCGGCGTCATCTAAGCCTAAGCCCTCCTCTAAGACCGCCGCAAGCATCATGGTGGCTGCAAAAATAGCAAAGCCTTAGTTAGAGCTAAAATATTCAGAGGAAAGACAGAATTACTTACCGAATGAAGCTGACCTAGGAGTCGACACCGGGCTGAGGCCAAAGGTGTAGAGAATCTCCTCCCTCAGCAAGTTTACCCCATGAAATCACCGACCGCCGAGCTTGGACACGACCGACTGGTAGGTGGGGGAAGTGTGATAGTTTTTCGGGAGAAGAGGGTGTTGGTGCAATCAACCCAAGTATGATCGGGTAGATCATGGTTTTGATGTGTGTATCAATATGATTAAGTTAGGGTGTTATGTTGGTTTGATATTTGTGTTTGAGTCTTGCAGGACTTGGTGAATCACACATGGAGTACACACCCGAGGGATGAGAGCCGGAGGAAGAGGACTGCAAGGGCAAGCCGGGGAAGTAGACTTCAAGGGCATACGTGAAGGATGGCATGGAGGCAAGTTGAGGGCTTGTGTGCGCATCTGAGGGACGACAGCCGAGGAAGAGAACTTCAAGGGGCAAGTCAAGGGAGTGGACTTCAAGGCATACGCGATAGGTGGTCTTCGAAATGAGTGTGAGTGCAAATGTAATCTAAGCAATCGACTGCCAGTGCAGAACTCGAATTCACAGAATGATCAATTGACTGGTCCAGGACCAATCGACTGATTAGTTCAAAAAACTAGCCGTTAGGCTAGCCATTGGCTAGCTGGTTGGCTAGGACCAGTCTGATAGATCGACAGGCGTGCTAGAGGGGAGGTGAATAGCACTTTTTCGTTGACGTCTCTACAAGGTTGTTAGTTGCACAGCGGAAATACAAATAAAATAAACTAATAATAAAGAACAATGCTAACAAACTAGGTTTACTTGGTATCCACCCCGGACGGGTGACTAATCCAAGAATCCGTCGGTGGATCAATCCCCGGATAACCTCCGGCTAGCCCTTGTCGCTCCTTGTGGGCGGAGAAACCTCACCACAATCACTTTGACAAGATCTGGGCACAAAAGACTACTAACTCACTTTACCCAAGCGAGTTTCGTCAAGAGATAGTAGTCTGAAACGAGCCCCTTTAAATAGGGCTCAAATCTGAAACAGTCGCTACCAGTCGACTGCCCCTGGGGCAGTCGACTGGTCCCACTCAGATTCGACCGTTACAGTACAACGTTTGAATCTGCCAACCTGTTCCAGCCCACACCGGTCGACTGCCCCTTGGCCAGTCGACTGGTCCAACCTAAGCCTAGGGTTTCATTCCCAATTACAAGTCTCTCCGCACTCAAATTCTCCCAGCTTAGCCCCTGGGTACAAACACTCATACTCAGACCCTCACAACCCGGTTGACTCTTCACCAGCAGCCTCGACTGTTGCCTTCACGCCTTCTTCATCTTCGGCCCTCGTCCCTCGGATGCGCACGCAAACCTCCAGTTTGCCTTCATGCCACCCTTCACGTACGCCTCGAAGTCCGCGTCCCTTGGCTCATCGTCCCTGCTATCAACAGTCTCTCGGATGCACACGCAAACCTCCAGCTTGCCTCCATGTCATCCTTCACCCGAAGACATCAACCAAGTCCATGTGTACCTGTACCCCTGCACACTCATGTACACATATGAGAACACAATAAACCCTAACTTAACCATATTGCTCACATACATCAAAACCCTATGATCCTCCAGATCATCTCAGGGTCGATTGCCCCAACAATCTCCCCCTTTTTGATGTGTGGCAATATGTTAAGTTAGGTAAACATATAGCAACAATAATAACAAAAGGCAATAACAAAAGCAATAGCAATTGAAAATCAAAGCATAACACACAAGAGGCAACCTCCCCCTTAACCTATGTTTTCTCCCAATTTTCAATGCTTATTGCTAATTCCAAGTTAAGTTTTCCCAACTTAACTCCACCGTATCATCAATTACTCAAAGTTAAGTTTCAACCCGAACCTAACTTAATACTCAAGTTCTCCCCCTTTGACACCATCAAAAAAATTGCCCCAAGCAACCCTAGCCTTGGTGCCAAATAGAACTAACCAAATTTTTGAAAAACCCTTCAGAAATCACAAATTCACAATCTGACCACACTACCATTCGACTGCCCCTGTGGCAGTCGACTGATACGCAAGTTTCAGAATTTCCAGCCGAAATTCAGAAATGCCTAAAAAATTCTAGAAAATCCGAAAAAATATGAAATTTCGCAAACACGCTTGTTAAGGTATTCCCTACCTTAGAAAAATATTGGGTCATGAAAAGCAACAACCGTGCTTGACTTTTGGTACAAACCCCAAAAACCTCAATTAGTGTCAACTTTGTATCAAGGTTGAAATCCAATCAAGATTTCCTATGTTTGCCACTTTCATTCACTTCTATTTGATATATAGAATGATTCCCAAACTTCCCTTTTTCATATAGATATTTTCATTTTGACAAAAACTCCCCCTCTTTCTCTTAAGTCTAAATGAACATAAACATAAGACTTTTCCCATGCCCTTTTCTATAGATGTTTCATTATGTAACTTTGCAACCAATATATAGTAAACAATATAACCAATATAGGATTGCAAACCATTTAAAAAGCACATATATAAAGAGCATAATTTAAACCATAATGTTTTAGCAATACATTAGCACTTAACGAACTATCAAAAACATCATCAAATTAAGACAAAATTTTCAAAAACATAACATAAAAGAAAGTGTATCATACATGGAGCCATAAAAGCCGTCATGAAATGAACATCTAAGAGAGTAGCTAGGGCCAAAGCCCTGAATTCATCCAAATAGTTACAATCATCAGAATGGAAAGTGTTTGAGAGGTATAAAAGATACATCAAGTAATAATAATGCTCTCAACACTGAACAACTCCCAAGAACTGCATCATCTGGTCAGAACATATGATCGTCACCACCTGGAGGAGGAGAAGGAGGTGGAGCCTGATACACGAGATGCAGCTGTCGTAGCATCTCGTACATGTCCTCCTGACGGCTGGTAATCCCATCAACTGTCGTCTCAATCCTCTGCTCCGTCTGCTGAAGTCCGTGAATATCCTCACGGATGACATGAACATCCTCCTGAAGCTAGTGAACATCGGATCAGAGCTGGGTGAACTCTGCACGTGTAACCATCTCTCCAGGCTCCTCATCTGAACTCGATGACTCTAACGTTCCCTCCAGACAAATGTCCCCTACCGACTCTCTATACCTGCCAAGGACAATTGGCGTGTGCCAATCTGGTCATAGTCCTTGGACAGGTGCTTGACCTGACCACTGGTGACGCGAATACCGAATCGCAACTGGAAAAACTCAGTCAACACATGACAGAAAGGCATATAGATTTTCCCATTAACGCTTTGGGAATAGTGGCAAATGGAGGTAAATACATGAAGAGACACATCTATGTCCAACCTCCGCTCAAGAGCATACATCATTACTAGGTGAGGCAATCGAATCCTTGCCCTCCCCTTAGTAACAATGGGTAGGAGACACTCTATAATAATCTTGTACAGAACATGACTAAATGGACTCATGGATTTAGCATCAAAGGTACGCTCAAATTCATGCCTATGTCTTCTAAAATAGTGCAGGTGAATCTGATCGATGGTCACATCTGGAAACTCAAGCGGCTCAACAACGTTGGAAAAATAAGTATTAACATTGTTTGAAGCCCGACACTCTAGAAAACTAGCCAAAATCATGCATGTGAAGGGGATGGTAACACCGGCCACTCTAGATTCATAAACATTGTTTTCTGAGTCAATACATGTCAAGTTTGCATAGAACTCCTTGCATAAATCAATATTAACATCATGTTGACAATAAACCAGCTATTCAATGCCAAAATGGGTGACCATCTCAATAATCTGAGGTGCTTTTTCTTGAAAATAGGCTTTGTTTAAGTACCGACAATGCATTGGGACAAACTCATTCTCTTCAAACCTCTTTTTACATTCTAAGCTCCTAAATATGGCCTCTTGTGGAGCTTGCGGACCTGGACAGGATGAACCTTCACCCCTAGATCTCTTAGACACAACCCTAAGATACCAAACACATGCATGCATACCAAGATACCCTCCCCCCAAAAGAGAAAATACCAAAGAAAACATATGCAAAATATCATGTTAGTATCAAAACATAGTTTTAAATGAAAAACTAAACCTTAAATCATGATACCTTTTCGCTAATCTTTTCATGGTGTTGATGTTGAGAAAATGACTTGAGAAGAGGAGTTTTTAACTAACCCTAGGGGTAGATTGGGGTTAGAGAAGGACTTAGAGAGGGATTTTAGGGCTTAGTAGGGCCTGAGGACGAAGGAGGAGCTTGGGAGAGGAGAAGATCGCCTGATAAATTGCCAAAACCCTAGAGTTTGACTCCCCCGGCGTGCCCATTTCCTTTTATAAAACCCACGTCCCAGTCGACTGGCAGGAGGCCAGTCGACTGGGAAACCTCACAGAATGTATTTACAGTCGGAACCAGTTGACTGCCCTATGGCCAGTCGACTGGTAAAACTTACAGTAGGTTCCCAGTCCTGGACCAGTCGAGTGCCAGTAGGGCAGTCGACTGATACTGAGTTTTTCAGTTTTCTAGTCTGAAATTCAGAAAAGCCTAACCAATTCCACAAATTTCCAAAAAATCTGAAATTTCATGGAGAGATTTATGGATCCTATATCTACTTGGGAAAAATATAATCTTAATCAAAATTACCTCGAATCCCAAGATTGGTACAAACTTCAAGTCTCTCTAAATTGTATCAATGAAACTAATCCAGAAGTTCTAATTTTGACCTCACTTTGATCCTTCTTCCCATGCTCATTCATAATCTACTAATAATATCAAGTTATATGATGTTTAAGCATTAAAATCAATTCCCTTCAATTATAATTCCAATTTCTTCCTTTTTCACCATAATTCCCCCTTTAGTGTGCTAATTCTCTAGGATTGAGACTAACCTTAGTCGTTTAAACCTCTTGGCACACCTTATAGTCCATCTAATCTCCTAGAAGGAAACCACCTAAGATCCATTGAACATGTATCCCATTTTGGCTTCTAGAACTCTCCCTTGAGCTCCTAGCCCTAGTTACCTCCCTAGGTAATTCTTCTACAAAGGCAAGACCACACCGGTGCTCCTCCGGTGCTTCTTGACCTTCTACTCTCACTCTCTTAACCATATAGACCTTATGCTTGGTCAATTCCTTTCCTTTTTCCTTAGATGGCTTTTCATTGTCATTCTGACCTTCTCTCTACCATAGTTATAGGGCACCCTTAAATATGACATTTTATCAACATTTGCCCTCCTAGGGTGGTATCCTAAATCCGGTCTACCATTCCTAAGAGATTTATCTTTTTTGCATCATGCTTGCCCCCTTTGACCCTCAAATGATTCTATCTAGGTTTTTCTCTAACTTATCAAGTTTTGCTCTCAAAACTTGATTTTTCTTTTCTAACTTCCTAACCTTAGAGTCATTAGACCTAATTTGATCATTTCTAGGTTTACCCACTTTTCTAGGTATATTTCTCCCTTCCTTAGGGTTTATGTCTTGGTCCTTAGTCCTAGAATTCCTACGTTTATCATGAAACATAGAATTTTGAATATTTTGGCACGTAAAAGTATTTTTGGTTCTATCATGATATTTGAAACTAAAATTACATCTAGGCAAGCAATTATTTACATTTCTAGCATTCATGTAAGACCTTTGAGCATAAATAGAGTTAGGGATTACCTCCCTTACCTTTGTAGCTCCCCCTTGATGTGAGCTCCTTCTCTTTTCCTCTTTCTCCCATCTTCTAAGGTGCTCCATCTTTTTCAACTCTCATTTTCTTGGGCATTTTGTATGGTAATGCCCTAGCTCCCCGCATGTAAAGCATCGAATATTCCTTCTTTTCTCCTTTTTAGCCTTCTCATTCCTACACCCCATGTTAGAATTTAAATTAATTAAAATAGGTTTAGCGTGTACATCCTTTTTACCTTTCGGGCACTTGTCCTTGTAGTGCCCCTTTCTGTTGCAACCAAAGCATATAATATGCTCTTTTGATTTGACTTTGGCAGTGATGAGAGCTTTCTCTTGCTCTTGTATAGTTGAGGGTCTCTCTTCCCCATCAACTCTTGATGCTGATACTTCCTCTTCCTCTCTTGATGAGGTAAATGACTCCTCACTCGAGTTTTCAACTTCACTTGATGAACTTGACACTTCTCCTTTATTTTGGTCTTCTTGGACCCTTAAGCTTAGTTCTTCAAATTCTTCTACTAGTTGGGCTTGTGTAGGATTCTTGTGAAGTTCTTCTAGTTTGCTCCATAACTCATACGCATTTTTATATTCTCCTACACAATTCAACACATTTTTAGGTAAAATATCAATCAAAATATTGATTACCTTTTTTATTGCCCTAGATTGCTCTTGTTGTTCATCTGTCCAATATCTAGGCCGAAGCCTCTTACCGTACTTGTCTCTCGGAATTTCAAAAGGGTCTTCAATGGTCATTCTACACTCCCAATCCATTCCTAGCCAATTTTCCATCCTTGCCTTCCAAAGGTTGAATTCATCATGATTGTAGGATGGTGGTGTATTGATGTCTTCCCCCAACTTATCTTCCATGTTCTTCTTCCTCTAGCGTGTGCTCCCTCAGTGATTAGTCCGATCAAGAGCTGTCCTTCGCTCAGATACCAACTGATAGATCGACAGGCGTGCTAGAGGGGGGTGAATAGCGTTGGTGGAGGAAGGACCATATCGAACCTTGTTTTGATATTGGCAAAGGGTTCAAAGTTAAGTATTATTTGTGATCTAATGTTGTTACTCGAGTGTGCAGGAAAAGTCCTAGCGAAGGGCTGCTAGGCACCTGGCGAAGGGCTGCCAGGAAACAAAGTCCTAGCGAAGGGCTGCTAGGCACCTGGCGAAGGGCTGCCAGGAAACAAAGTCCTAGCGAAGGGCTGCTAGGCACCTGGCGAAGGAATGCCAGGATACAAAGCCCTAGCGAAGGACTGCTAGGCACCTGGCGAAGGAATACCAGGATACAAAGCCCTAGCGAAGGAATGCTAGGCACCGGGTGAAGGACAGCTTGGTATCCAAGACCTGGCAAAGGACCGCTAGGCAAAAGTCCAACCAAAGGAGCGGTTGGCATCAGGTACATTCTCCCGAGAGGAGTAGGTGAGGACGCGTTCATCGTCGAGGGAACAGTAGGCGTCAGTTCGACCTAGGGTTCCATTTTGGAGACCCAAAGTCAGAACCAAGACAGCTAAGGCTGTATAAACTAATATTTTATTATTTTATTGTGTTTTGGACTAACCCTGGATGCAGGACCGAAGGAACGAGTGTCTGCAGCTCAGAGAGCCTCAAAGGAATGAGGCAACAGCTGACCAGGGCGCCCGGAGTGTCTCGGGCGCCCCCAAGGTGAACACAAAACACAAGAAAAGCAAAGCAGCTTCGACAGTGCAACTCCCGGGCGCCCCCGTGCTCCCGGGCGCCCCCGCTATCCCGGGCGCCCCCAGCGCTCCGGGCGCCCCCAACAGCAAAGCATCGAAGCTCAACCAAGCGAAGCCAAGGGATAAAGTTTTGACCCGGTCAACCCGGGCGCCCCCAGCGCTCCGGGCGCCCCGATCAAGGTCTGATCCCGAATTTGAAGGGATAGAAGCTGACCGAGACCGAGACCGAGGCGGATCGTGTGACACGTGGGGGGGGGGGGCACCCCTGACGTCCCGGGCGCCCCCAGGCCCTATATAAAGGGCCCTCGACCCCAGGCTTCAATCATCACTTCGAATCAACGCTTCTACGCTCTCGTGCCTCGCTCCAGAAACCTCCCAACTCAAGCCGACGACGTCCCACTGCTCCGGAAAAAGTCAACCTACAATCGGACGTCGGTAAAAGAAGAGCCTTTTTAATTATTAAAGTTTACTGTGCAATATTTGTAAATCAATATTTGTAAACTGATTTTGCGCCTCATATAGAATTGCCCAAAGTAAATGATCAACGATCGTGGGCCTTGGAGTAGGAGTCGACCTAGGCTCCGAACCAAGTAAAAAAGTACTGTGTTCGCGTATTTGCTTTTATCTTCCGCTGTGCAATTGCTCTTTCCCTAAATCCGAACGTTTTCCGATATTCACCCCCCCCTCTATCGGTTCTCTCGATCCAACAAGTGGTATCAGAGCGGGGAAGCTCAAATTTGGTGCAACCACCAATTTGAGAGTTTTTCGGATTTATGAAATTTTTTATTTTATTTCTTTTCTTTTTGTTAATCAACATCACTCGATCAGTCTCGCTTTTTATTTTCAAATAAATAATATCTGTAGGTGTATTTAAAATATTCTTACGCCTTTTCAATTTTGAATTCTCATTTTTTCACTATAAGTCAAAATTGATAAAACGAACAATTTTTGAAAATTTGTCATAAATTTTTTTAATTATTATTTTAATATTTTCCTCGAAATTCGTGCTACTTTAATTCGAGCAAAATTTTTCCAAACATTAAATTCTTACTTTTTCATTATTAATCAGAATTGAGAAAATCAACATTTTCAAAAATTTATCATAAATTATTTTCATTATTTTATTATTATTCTACCTCGAAATTCGTGCAATTTTTTTTGGCTATTTTTTTCCTTCTACCGCACTACTAATCCAAGACCAAGTCTTGGTACATTTCTATTTTTTCTTTTTGTGTGCAAGATTTATCATTAATGGCCAATCAAGAATGGAATAGTGTTCGTCCGCCTCTATTCTCTGGCGAAAACTTCACAACCTGGAAGGGTCTAATGGAATCCCACCTAAAGGCCCATCTAGATCTATGGATGATGATCCAAACAGGGTTTACAGTACCTACAGAAGATGAAGTGTCGATCGCCTGGGATAAATTGGATGAACCAACTCTGAGGAAGATCGAGGCTGATGCAAGGGCAACATCAATCCTACAATGTGGCCTAACCAAGGAGCAACTCGAACTAGTAGGTCCATTCAGATGTGCTAGAGAGATTTGGGAAAAATTGATCAACCTTCATCAGGAGATCTCAGATGAAGAAGAAGATCGGGTAAGTTATCTTGCACTTTTGGTCCAAGCACAAACAGCCGAGTCAGAGTTTGAACTCGAATCCAGAGTCGAAATCGAACCAGAATCAGATGACGAACTGACTGAAATGGTAACTGATTTCAAATTCTTTTCAGAATTACAATTATATAATCAGGCTGATACTGCAATGGTCCAGGAAGGTATAATCTTCATTGCAGGGAAAACTCCAAGAGAATTGCAAAAGAGGCCTCAACCAGTACCTGAGTCCAACTCAGACTCAGAATTTGACGACGAAGAAGGGGATCATCGGAAGCTGGTCCGGATGGCTCACGACCACTACAAAATGCCGAAAAAACAATCAATCAAAAGAAAGATGAAGGGGGAGACCTCCATAAAGAAATTTAGAGGTAAATTTATAGTATTTCAAAATCCATTATTTACCATGAATAATATGATTGAATCTTATAAATTAGTTAAGGTTAATACGTTAGAAAATTTAATTCACAACTATGCTAACTTTAAAAAACCAAAGTTTTATTTCGATTATGATGTAACTTAGATCATTTTTGTCTTGTTTGCTTTAATTGTGTGTTGCTTTTTATTTTTATTTTTATTTTTTTTTGTTGCTTAGAAATAGGATTGGCCAGTATAAGGAGTGAACCAACTTAACTGAAATTTGAACAACATAGTATTGGGTGGAGGTGAGATGATAGTACGTTAGGGAAGCCATCTTGGCGGAACTAGCCAAAGCTACCGATCCAAGACCCAAACTAGTTAGACCAGAATTTACCAAAAAGTAATTTTGAAGATGAAATTTCACTAAAAGGCTTTGTCTAGGAAAGGGTTGATAATCCAATAAGGCTACGGCCAAAGAAGGCCTTGTGCCTCGCCAAGACCTGGAAGCCAATTTTTGAAATTCATATTCAATTTACTCTTTGCTAAATTCGAATCTAACACAAATTTTCAGTTAATTTTAGATCCAAATATTTCTTTTCAAAATAAATTTAAATTGGGTTTAAAAATTAATTTAACTTTTCAAAATTAATCTTTCTATTAAAATATGCATCTCACAAAACAGTTGAGAATATCCTGTTTTGTCACTTAGAAATGGGTGAGATGCTTAGGACCTAAAAGTTGAGTCCAACCCAACCAACTAATTCAGATTAATCAAAATCAAATCTTAATTAAATCAAAAATAAATCTTAATTAAATCAATTAAATTTAATTCAATCAAATTCAAAATAATTCAAAATAATTCAAAATAATTTAATTAAATAAAATTCAACTTAATTATTCTCAACTAATTATTCTCAAATTCAATTTAATCATTTATCTTCAAAATTAAAATATTTGTCTCACACAACCCATAAGGTTAACATGTTTGACCACGTAGAACTGGGTGAGACATCTAGGACCTAAAAGCATGAATCACTATCCTTTCAAATAAAAAATGTTTTCAAATTCAGTTTACTGTACCCTACATTTTCACCTTTTTTATATATTAAATTTCATGTTAAATATCACAATAGACTCATTTTGAATAGAATCTAGGACTTGTTTGATTTAGTTATTAATTGGTCAAACCCTAGTCAACATAGTCAAACCTGGTCAACACTAAAATCCCTTAAGGAACCTAGATAAAAGTCAGACTGCGTCGGATGCAGGGGGAGTTCTTCTTAATCTTTTTCGAAAAATTCAGATTTTTCAAAAACTTTATGCTCTAAAACTCATTATCATCTCAAAATAAGCTTTTCAAAAGTTGATTCAAAAACCCCCATATATTACTATCTCTTTGAAAAATTATCATCATGATTTTCGAAAACTGTGCTATCATTCCAAGTTGTGTTCTCAAAAATTTATCTCCTTAAAAGTTATCATACTCAGAAGGTTATTCAAAATTCATTTTAAGAATTGTGCTTTTGATTTTAACAAACCCTAAAGACACAGAGGAAGGTCCACTTCATGACCTACAAGGACTCCGAGGATGTGTCAAATTTAGGGGGAGTCTAAACCAAAAGAAATTATTTCTAACAAGTATTTTCTTTGGCAATTATTTTTGAAATTATTAAATAATTCTTTTGATCTGAACTGACCCCTAAGGACTCAGAGGAAGAATACTTGTGGTCAACAAGCTTCCAAGGACTATGTCAAGTTTAGGGGGAGGTTAAATTAACTATTGAACATTTCAAAATAAGTTGTTTTAATACACCAGTTTTCAAAGTTCTTTTAAAAAATACAACTAATTTGCCATTAAAAATACCAATATTCTATTTCTCAAAATGTTTTTGTGGCTTAGTAAATCCTCTTTGAAAAGTATTATGTTTTCTTAAAATGTTATGTTCAAAAGTATTTATTAGTACTTATATTTTTCAAAAAATTGCATAATATCTTTCAAAAGTACTTCTATTTTTCAAAATATAATGTTTTCAAAAAGGTACTAATACTTTTCTAAGGCAATAGTATTCTAAGTACGTAAATTTTCTAAAGATTTGCCTATAAATACAAAATCTTTTTTCAAAATTGCATAATACCTTTCAAAGTGGAGTTTTGTTGGTGCAATTTAAGCTTTTTGCTATGCTTTCAAGAGTTATACTAAGTATTTTTTTTCAAAACTCATAGGCTCTGATACATAATTATTTTATCTTAAAACTTCTTTCAAAATATATTTCTTTATTAATAAACAGCCAAGGGAAAGATACTCAAAAAATTTTTTTGTCAAACTGAACTTGTGATTATTTCAAAAGGTAAATTTGCATATTTTTTTTCAAAGGAAATTTTAATATCATGGGGGAGCTTAGTGCAACTTTGCAAGTTTTCTTAATTGGAAATGTTCTAAAATATAAGGAGAGAAAAAGCTTTCTCTTATTCAAAAAGCAAAGTTGAATTTCTAAGTGTGCTTTCAAAAATTTCTAAGAGCATCCTCAAAATTTTACCTTAGTAAAATATTTCTAAGTAGATTTTTCCTTAGTAAACAAAGTTTGTCTGAGCAAAAATCAGTTGAAATTTTTTTTGCAAATGCCTTTAAGTAAAATTTCTCTTAGTGAACAATTTTCAAAATTTTAACATGTTCTATTTGCACAAAGTGTTTCCAAGAAAACTCGTCTAAATGTGCAAAATTTTCTTTAGTAAACAAAATTTTCCCCAATTCTAAAAGTTCAATTTTTTTTGGAAATTTGGCTTCAAGAATGGAAATTTTGCCTAAGTAAATTTTTGTTGTAAAGTCTTGTAAGTAAAAGCTTTTAACAAAATTTAGGTTTGCAAAACCCTTCCTTGTCCACCCATGTTTGTTTTTGATATATGTCAAAGGGGGAGGAAAGGTCAAAGTTAAATGAAGTGTTTTATAACACAATTATTCAGGGGGAGTATGAGAAATTTTTTTCTTTTCTTCAAATTTGGTTTTAGACTGTTCAGAATTGACATATTTCATTGCTCCTAACTTTCTTTTCTGAACTGCTATAAGTTTTTACTTAACTTTGAACTGTGTTGCCATAAATCAAAAAGGGGGAGATTGTTGGTGCAGGAAGCACCATATCGAACCTTGTTTTGATATTGGCAAAGGGTTCAAAGTTAAGTATTATTTGTGATCTAATGTTGTTACTCGAGTGTGCAGGAAAAGTCCTAGCGAAGGGCTGCTAGGCACCTGGCGAAGGAATGCCAGGATACAAAGCCCTAGCGAAGGACTGCTAGGCACCTGGCGAAGGAATGCCAGGATACAAAGCCCTAGCGAAGGAATGCTAGGCACCGGGCGAAGGACAGCTTGGTATCCAAGACCTGGCAAAGGACCACTAGGCAAAAGTCCAACCAAAGGAGCGGTTGGCATCAGGTACATTCTCCCGAGAGGAGTAGGTGAGGACGCGTTCCCCGTCGAGGGAACAGTAGGTGTCGGTTCGACCTAGGGTTCCATTTTGGAGACCCAAAGTCAGAACCAAGACAGCTAAGGCTGTATAAACTAATATTTTATTATTTTATTGTGTTTTGGACTAACCCTGGATGCAGGACCGAAGGAACGAGTGTCTGCAGCTCAGAGAGCCTCAAAGGAATGAGGCAACAGCTGACCAGGGCGCCCGAAGTGTCCCGGGCGCCCCCAAGGTGAACACAAAACACAAGAAAAGCAAAGCAGCTTCGACAGTGCAACTCCCGGGCGCCCCCGTGCTCCCGGGCGCCCCCAGCGCTCTGGGCGCCCCCAACAGCAAAGCATCGAAGCTCAACCAAGCGAAGCCAAGGGATAAAGTTTTGACCCGGTCAACCCGGGCGCCCCCAGCGCTCCGGGCGCCCCGATCAAGGTCTGATCCCGAATTTGAAGGGATAGAAGCTGACCGAGACCGAGACCGAGGCGGATCGTGTGACACGTAGGGGGGGGCACCCCTGACGTCCCGGGCGCCCCCAGGCCCTATATAAAGGGCCCTCGACCCCAGGCTTCAATCATCACTTCGAATCAACGCTTCTACGCTCTTCTGCTCTCGTGCCTCGCTCCGGAAACCTCCCAACTCGAGCCGACGACCTCCCGCTGCTCCGGAAAAAGTCAACCTACAATCGGACGTCGGTAAAAGAAGAGCCTTTTTAATTATTAAAGTTTACTGTGCAATATTTGTAAATCAATATTTGTAAACTGATTTTGCGCCTCATATAGAATTGCCCAAAGTAAACGATCAACGATCATGGGCCTTGGAGTAGGAGTCGACCTAGGCTCCTAACCAAGTAAAAAAGTATTGTGTTCATGTATTTGCTTTTATCATCCGCTGTGCAATTGCTCTTTCCCTAAATCCGAACGTTTTCCGATATTCACCCCCCCCTCCTCTATCGGTTCTCTCGATCCAACAAATAGCACTTTTTCATTGACGTCTCTACAAGGTTGTTAGTTGCGCAGCGGAAATACAAATAAAAATAAACTAATAATAAAAAACAATGCTAACAAACCAGGTTTACTTGGTATCCACCCCGGACGGGTGATTAATCCAAGAATCCATCGGTGGATCAATCCCCGGATAACCTCCGGCTAGCCCTTGTCGCTCCTTGTGGGCGGAGAAACCTCACCACAATCACTTTGACAAGATCTAGGCACAAAAGACTACTAACTCACTTTACCCAAGCGAGTTTCGTCAAGAGATAGTAGTCTGAAACGAGCCCCTTTAAACAGGGCTCGAATCTGAAAAAGTCGCTACCAGTCGACTGCCCCTAGGGAAACGATTGGTCCCACTCAGATTCGACCGTTACACTACAACGTTCGAATCTGCCAACATGTTCCAGCCCACACAAGTCGACTGCCCCTTGGCCAGTCGACTGGTCCAACCTAAGCCTAGGGTTTCATTCCCGATTACAAGTCTCTCCGCACTCAAACCCTCTCGGCTTAGCCCCTGAGTACAAACACTCATACTCAAACCCTCAGAACCCGGTTGACTCTTCACCAGCACCCTCGACTGTTGCCTTCACGCCTTCTTCATCTTCGGCCCCCGTCCCTCGGATGCGCACGCAAACCTCCAGTTTGCCTTCATGCCACCCTTCACGTATGCCTCGAAGTCCACATCCCTTGGCTTATCGTCCCTGCTATCAACAACCCCTCGGATGCACACGCAAACCTCCAGCTTGCCTCCATGTCATCCTTCACCCGAAGACATCAACCAAGTCCATGTGTACCTGTACCCCTGCACACTCATGTACACATATGAGAACACAATAAACCCTAACTTAACCATATTTCTCACACACATCAAAACCCTATGATCCTCCAGATCATCTCAGGGTCGATTGCCCCAACACAGTCGACTGCCCTTGGGGCAGTCGACTGGCATCGGGCTGGACTGCTTAAGGAGCAGTCCTCTACTCTATTTAAAGGGAGACTTTTAAGCAGGTTAGGATTGCGATTCTAGAGTGTAGAATCCTACTGTTAGTGCTCAAAGTCTCATTCTTTTCCTCTCACTTTCATTTCTACTTTGTAAAGAGGAAGAGGGTAATCTTGTTGGGACCGGGTGCATGTCGACAAGGATACGGGTTCGTAAAATTTTAAATTTTTACGTGCAGCGGAAGAATTAGCATAAAATAATTTCCTAAATTATTTTAACCACGTATCTAGCATGCAACCTTATGATGTGTTGACATAATCATAAATTAAAACTTTGCGGAAAAGTAAACTAATTTACTAAGTACCTCTCGTAACTCGAAGTAAGGGACGAGATCCAACCGTAGCGTCCCTTGGAAGCTCCGCCTCTATTCGCGTCCACGCCGAGTTCTCTTCGGGATGACTTCGCAAAGCCACGAGTTTTGTGCCGACGAGAACTACTAGATTCTCGGAAGGCACAACTAAAAGAACAAGAGAAAAGAATGGAAACTTACCAACAAGAAACGGAATCTAAATTCCGTGAAGAAAGGAGTCGCGATCCGCTTCTTCTTCTTCCTTGTTGGCTTCTCCTTCTTCTTGATGGCTCACGGCAACCTTAGCTTGGGAAGGAGGTGCGCCGGCCCTAGCTTGACAAAGGAGCGCCGGCCCTAGGTTACCCTAAGTGGGCGCCGGCCCTAGCTAGGGAGAGGGAAGAAGAGAAGAGAGAATAAGAGAGAGAGGGAGAGATTAGCTCTATCAATTATAGATTCAGAATTAAAGGCTTCCCTTTGGTTCCTTATATAGTTGCTTCTCCCTTGCTAAGTCTCCTCTTAACGGAATTAACGGAATTAGTTATAAGAATTTTATCTTATAAAATTTCTTATGACTTATTCCGTTATGCCTAGTTTTATTATAACTAATTTATAATAAAACAAATTCTTCTCTCCTTTAAATTATGGAATAAATTTTATAAGAAATTTATAAACTTTCTTATTATGGAAAAATCAATTCATAATTGATTTTATAAAATTAAAATAAATCAATTCGTGGATTATTTTAACTTCCATAAAAGAATAAATTTCTATAAATTTATTTATATAAATTTCTTTATACAAATTTATTTATCCATAATTTATAAAATAAATCGTGCTACATCTATTTTATTAATTAAACCAAATAAAATGGTTTTCTCCCTTTAATGTGGCCGGCCAAACCAAAGAGGGTGGGCACCCTCTTTGGCCGGCCACTTCAAGCCCCACCAATCGCGAATTAAACTCATTTAATTCGCCCAACAAGCCTTCAAAAGACTTGGCCAATTTTAGGTTTCCGTTGCGCCTCTGATTAACTCAGATTCGACTTATTTCTCTTGATTGGAAAATCTAATTTTCAACTCATTTTAAATCCGTCGGATTACTCGTAGTGCGTGTGACTAAATAGGCTTTCGATTTATGTTGGCCGTCTATAATTAACCAATTATAGAACGGTCATGAGTGGCACCTAGTAGTACATCATGACCCCCAATTAATCGAAAGATCAACGGTTTGACCTCAGAAGTAATTCCGAAACCCTTCAGCAGCTCTAATGAATCGTGCCCCATTCCCTTCACCATCTTATACCCACTTGGTTCAGGACACGGTCTTTTTGTGTCAGTCCCCACTAGGCTGACTACGTCACACCTAGCCCAAGTAGTGTCTTTCTCGTCCTTTGGATTTCTAATTACTCTCATGTATTTAAGAGACTCGCACTCTAAACATGATATACTCTGGCCAGAGGTTTTGAGTAACAATCCGACGATAGGCCTGGGTATACATCTCCTCGCAAGGAGTGGTGAATCCTTTGTAGGCTGTTCAAACATCTTCGGGCACTTCGGCTTATACCCAATCATCCTGGGTCCACACCTCCTTGGAGATGCTTGCTTAAGATGTTAAAGTATAAGTCTCCATGACCAAGATGACTTGAACACCGCAAGTCAAAGGAACATCGCACTTAAGCTGCAGTAAGAACTTCATTGACATATCTACATGTAGATTCCATATGAAGTTTTACAGCTAGTCACTCCAATGAACTAGTTCCCTTAACTAGCATCCATGTTTATCTCCGGACATCCCAATGTCACCAGCCAGTGAGAATCAGCTGATTAGAGAATAACCCATGCTAGTCTCAACAGAATTGATAGTGTCCGTTTTTATCAATTCATCGACTAGGGATATTTTCAATACTTCACATTTGCACATTTAGAGATAATCACTAGTTGTGATCCCATCACAAATTCTCTTATGCTGTGAGTTGTATTGCGGACATTCAGTAGATGAGTTTAAGATCCCAATCAAATACACAAACATGTATACTCAAATAGTGAATTATCATTTATTAAAATAAATGTTTACAATCATAAGGCGATTGCCTTAGGACACTTCTCTCATATCACTAACAAACTCCCACTTGGCCTAATGCCAATCGCTACGGTATCCAATACCACAGGCTCTAACATGACCCTCAAACTTGCTTTGAGGCAAGGCCTTAGTTAAAGGATCCGCTATATTCCTTTCAGTGGGAACTCTCTCAATTTGTATGTCATTCCTACTTATAATCTCTCTGATCAGATGATAGCGTCGAAGCACGTGTTTGGATCGCTGATGAGACCTTGGTTCCTTCGCTTGTGCAATAGCTCCATTGTTGTCGCAGTAAACCGGCACTGCTTCATCAATGGTTGGAACCACACCAAGTTCTGAGACAAACTTCTTGATCCAAACTGCTTCCTTTGCTGCTTCCGAAGCTGCGATATATTCCGCTTCCGTGGTAGAATCCGCTACGGTGTCTTGTTTGGAACTTTTCCAACTTACTGCGCCTCCATTCAAAGTGAATACGTATCCAGACTGAGATTTGGAGTCATCCTTATCTGTCTGGAAACTGGCATCTGTATACCCACGTATTACCAAATCTCCTTCTCCATATATTAGGAACACATCCTTAGTTCTTCTTAAGTACTTAAGGATTATCTTGACAGCCGCCCAATGATCCATTCCTGGATCAGACTGGTATCTGCTCGTGACACTCAGAGCATATGATACATCGGGTCGAGTACATAACATAGCATACATGATAGATCCTATCGCGGATGCATAGGGAATCTTATTCATGCAAATCCTCTCGTCTTCTGTGCGCGGACACATAGACTTTGAAAGGTTGATCCCATGCCTGATGGGAAGGTAACCTTTCTTGGATTCTGACATGCTAAACCTTTTTAGCACTCGGTCTATATATGTAGACTGCGAAAGACCAAGCAACCGTTTTGATCTATCTCTATAGATTCTAATCCCAAGGATATAGGTTGCTTCTCCCAGGTCTTTCATGGAGAAAGTTTTGGACAACCAAATTTTAACTGTCTGTAAGACTGATATATCGTTTCCTATAAGTAATATGTCATCGACATATAATACTAGGAATACGACTGCACTCCCACTAACCTTCTTGTACACACAAGGTTCGTCAGGATTTTGTGAGAAATCAAACTCTTTGATTGTCTCATCAAAACGGATGTTCCAGCTCCTAGATGCTTGCTTCAGTCCATATATGGATCGTCGAAGCTTGCATACTTTGGTTTTATCAACCGATGTGAAACCTTCAGGTTGTATCATGTATACATCCTCAAGCAGGTTTCCATTAAGGAAAGCTGTTTTCACATCCATTTGCCATATCTCATAATCATAATGAGCTGCTATGGCTAGGAGCATCCGAATGGATTTAAGCATAGCTACTGGCGAATAGGTTTCGTCATAATCAATTCCTTGTTTCTGACGATATCCTTTTGCCACTAATCTAGCTTAAAGGTAACAACATTACCTTCCATGTCGGTTTTCTTCTTGAAAACCCACTTGCACCCTATGGGCTTAATCCCTTCAGGTGGGTTAACCAAGTCCCATACTTGATTTTCGTACATGGAATCCATTTCCGACTTCATGGCTTCAAGCCATTTGTCCCTTTCTGAACTTTTCAGAACATCTTCATAACTGATAGGTTCGTCATCGCTTATGAGTAACATGTCGTTCGATTCACTTATGAGAAATCCGTATCTCTCTGGAATATTGCGTGTCCTATCAGACCTACGAAGAGGTGGTGTTGTTTTAGGTTCAACTGATAGCTCATCACTATGAGTTATCGGTTGTGGGTCTAGACTAGGTGTCTCTGTAATGTCTATTGGAGTTTCTTGAACTTCATCAAGTTCAATGCCACTCCCACTGTTTTCTTGTAAAAGAAATTCTTTTTCCAGAAATACAGCATGCCTTGAAACAAACACCTTTTGTTCCAAGGGATGATAGAATTGGTAACCCTTCGTTTCCTTAGGGTATCCAATAAATAGACATTTATCAGACTTAGCATCCAATTTGTCTGATACAGTCCGCTTCACATAAGCAGGACAACCCCATATCTTAAGGTGAGTTAAGTGAGGTTTCTTACTATTCCATATCTCATATGGAGTAGTAGAGACTACCTTGGTCGGGACTCTGTTTAGCAAGTAAACAGCTGTCTTAAGTGCATAGCCCCAAAAGGATTTTGGAAGAGTTGCATGATTCATCATCGACCTAACCATGTCCATCAAGGTTCGGTTGCGCCTCTCAGATACACCATTATGCTGTGGTGTATACGGCGGAGTCCATTGGGACAATATCCCATTGTCCCTAAGATAATCTTGAAACTCTTGACTTAAGTATTCACCACCCCGATCGGATCGAAGTATCTTAATACTTTTGCCAAGTTGTTTCTCTACTTCATTTCTGAACTCTTTGAATTTCTCATAAGCTTCAGATTTGTGTTTCATCAAGAACACATACCCGAATCGTGAGTGATCATCGATAAAGGTGATGAAGTAGCTATAGCCTCCTTGTGCAAAAGTTGACATTGGTCCACATACATCAGTATGTATTAGACCAAGTAATTCTCCCACTGGATTACCTTTTCCGGAAAAGGGTAATTTGGTCATCTTGCCTTTTAAGCATGATTCGCATGTATCAAATGAACCGGGTTCAAATGATTCCAGAATTCCACATCGGTGTAATTCGGTCATGCGTTTCTTACTTACATGGCCAAGACGGTAATGCCAAGTGTAGGAGTCTATTCGATTATCTATTCTAGCACGTTTGTTGCTAACTTCGATATTGAAAACGTCACTGGATAAATCTAACCGTGTAGATGCCATTGCACAAAGTTCCATTCCCGTAATTTAAAGTTATGTAACAACAATTGTTACTAAAAGTTAAATGATAACCCTTTTCATTCAAGCATGAAATAGATACAATGTTCTTAATTAACGAAGGAACGAAATAACAATTATCCAATTCTAAGACACGTCCAGTGGGGAGCTTTAGCAAATATGTTCCGATGGCAACAGCAGCAATCTTTGCTCCATTTCCAACTCGCAAATTCGCTTCTCCTTTGACGAGTCTTCTTCTATTCCTTAGCCCCAGTATGTCATTACATATATGTGAGCTACACCCAGTATCAAGTACCCAAGTGTTTGAGGAAATAGAGTGACATTCAATAACGAAGATACTTGAAGAGGATGGGGCATCGGATGCCTTCTCTTTCAAGGACTCAAGATAAATCTTGCAGTTTCTTCGCAAGTGACCCTCCTTGCCACAGTGATGGCAAGTGCCTTTTAGGGTATTTTCAGTCTTTTTGGCCTTTTTCTCCTTTCCCTTATGTGTTCTTTGGCCTTCCTCTTAGAACCTTTCTTCGAGGAACCAACTAACAGTACCGTCTTTAGATCCTGCTTCACAGAAGGCTTTAAAGTCTTCAGCAGGTTGAGCAACTCAGGAAACTGGTCTGGAGTTGCACTTTCGGGAGGACGGTTGGAAAGTTGATCTTCAAGGACATTAGCAAGCTTCTTTGCCTTGAGGATTATCCTCAGGTTTCGAAGCCAGTCCATGAAGTTCGGCCCAGTCAGTTTATTGGTGTCCAAAATGGAACGCAAGTTTAGGGAAGACATGATCGAGTGATTATCCTAGAAATACAAATTGAGATTATGTGAGAAGAATGATTAAAGAATGTATCATCATACATAAATTAAATCCTATTTATTTTACGAATTGAGTCACCCTTATTATCAATTCAGGAGATCGTAGGAACATCTCCAAATAGGTTGATATCCAACCATAGATAAGAACAACCATGACTGTGGCCATCAAGTTTTTCTTAGCTATGAAGGTAGGTAATTATACCGATTACATATCACATATATGTAACTATCACTTTATGCTATCAACTAATTGAATGTTTGCATAAATCATTGGGTTGTTAACTCATTAACAAGTATGCAACATTATACATAGCACCCAACTGCACCTCTCTTTACATCGACCTTGGCTGTGGCACAACAAATCGATGCTCCAAGCTTAAGGCTGACCCATTTATCAAGAAATAGTTTTAATATGGTTGGAGCTCATTCAACCATTTAGTCAGGCTTGGATGTGTCCAACAACCAAAACTAAGGATTGATCTCTGACTCTAACTATATTATTCATAAACTAATTCCATGGTTTGAACATGTTGAGGTTCAAGTCGGGCATGGATGTGTCCATCAACCCAAACGAGAAACAAAACTCCGGTTCTAACCATATTAATGGAAGGTGTTAGCCTTAATATTTTGTAAGAGGTTTTGGGTCTCATCTTTTCTAAGCACATTCATGACACATGATTATGTCATGACTAACGATTTCCTTAATAAAGTATGTATGTGACTTAATTTATCAAGTCTCATGAATTGAATTAGGAACCGGATTTCCTCATTCTAATTTCATACTTTATTAAAGGAATTGTTTTGGGAAACAATTTCCTAAATTGTCATAATCAATTTCGGAAATAATATGTTTAAGACTTTGATTTCTCTAAATCAAATCTTATTAAATTAAGAGCAATTCCCTTAATTCAACGACATATTATTTTCATGAAAATCTCAATTAAGAAAACTCTATAGGAAACCATTTTCCTAATTAATTTTGGAGACAACAACATGTAAGAGCATCACCTCTTAAATCATGTTTTATTCATGGATTTAATTAATTACAACAAATCATTTTCTAAGGGTGGCTCCCCGAGGCTCAGATACCCAAAGAAAAGTAATTTGTCGTAAATCCAATTTGGTCCGTTTCGGAAACGCAACCAAATCAAACATGACAATTTCATTCAAAATTGGGAAATTAAATTACAACAACTAACTTTAAATTGGACAGCTCCCCGAGGCTCAATCCAAAATAAAGAATTTTGTTAATAATTTAAAGCCAATTCAAATTTGAAATTGTCAACTAATTATCCATAAATTTGTCTAGACTTTCTCAAAAGAAAGTGCCCAAAATTGCGAGGTTTCATAATAGATTTTCAGAATGGTTGTAAGTTTCTGGTACAAAGAAAACTTACATATTTCCAAAATTGGAAAATTTCTAAAATTAGAAAAATTTCCAAAATTGGAAAGTTTCCAAAGATGGGAAGTTTTCACAATTATTATAAAATTTCAGAAACTAGAAAATTTCAAAAGTTTGCGAAATTTCATGAGGATTTCCAAACTTTGAAATTCCTAAATCTAAAATTTATCATAATTGGAAAGTTTCCATAATTGAAAATTTTTCCAAAATTGAGATCATGACAAAGTGTTCCGCAAAACAATTATATGATTATGTCGAACACAAACCGGCTCTGATACCACTGTTGGGACCGGGTGCATGTCGACAAGGATACGGGTTTGTAAAATTTTAAATTTTTACGTGCAGCGGAAGAATTAGCATAAAATAATTTCCTAAATTATTTTAACCACGTATCTAGCATGCAACCTTATGATGTGTTGACATAATCATAAATTAAAATTTTGCGGAAAAGTAAACTAATTTACTAAGTACCTCTCGTAACTCGAAGTAAGGGACGAGATCCAACCGTAGCGTCCCTTGGAAGCTCCGCCTCTATTCGCGTCCACGCCGAGTTCTCTTCGGGATGACTTCGCAAAGCCACGAGTTTTGTGCCGACGAGAACTACTAAATTCTCGGAAGGTACAACTAAAAGAACAAGAGAAAAGAATGGAAACTTACCAACAAGAAACGGAATCTAAATTCCGTGAAGAAAGGAGTCGCGATCCGCTTCTTCTTCTTCCTTGTTGGCTTCTCCTTCTTCTTGATGGCTCACGGCAACCTTAGCTTGGGAAGGAGGTGCGCCGGCCCTAGCTTGACAAAGGAGCGCCGGCCCTAGGTTACCCTAAGTGGGCGCCGGCCCTAGCTAGGGAGAGGGAAGAAGAGAAGAGAGAATAAGAGAGAGAGGGAGAGATTAGCTCTATCAATTATAGATTCAGAATTAAAGGCTTCCCTTTGGTTCCTTATATAGTTGCTTCTCCTCTTAACGAAATTAATGGAATTAGTTATAAGAATTTTATCTTATAAAATTTCTTATGACTTATTCCGTTATGCCTAGTTTTATTATAACTAATTTATAATAAAACAAATTCTTCTCTCCTTTAAATTATGGAATAAATTTTATAAGAAATTTATAAACTTTCTTATTATGGAAAAATCAATTCATAATTGATTTTATAAAATTAAAATAAACCAATTCGTGGATTATTTTAACTTCCATAAAAGAATAAATTTCTATAAATTTATTTATATAAATTTCTATAAATTTATTTATATAAATTTCTTTATACAAATTTATTTATCCATAATTTATAAAATAAATCGTGCTACATCTATTTTATTAATTAAACCAAATAAAATGGTTTTCTCCCTTTAATGTGGCCGACCAAACCAAAGAGGTTGGGCACCCTCTTTGGCCGGCCACTTCAAGCCCCACCAATCGCGAATTAAACTCATTTAATTCGCCCAATAAGCCTTCAAAAGACTTGGCCAATTTTAGGTTTCCGTTGCGCCTCTGATTAACTCAGATTCGACTTATTTCACTTGATTAGAAAATCCAATTTTCAACTCATTTTAAATCCCTCGGATTACTCGTAGTGCGTGTGACTAAATAGGCTTTCGATTTATGTTGGCCGTCTATAATTAACCAATTATAGAACGGTCATGAGTGACACCTAGTAGTACATCATGACCCCCAATTAATCGAAAGATCAACGGTTTGACCTCAGAAGTAATTCCGAAACCCTTCAGCAGCTCTAATGAATCGTGCCCCATTCCCTTCACCATCTTATACCCACTTGGTTCAGGACACGGTCTTTTTGTGTCAGTCCCCACTAGGCTGACTACGTCACACCTAGCCCAAGTAGTGTCTTTCTCGTCCTTTGGATTTCTAATTACTCTCATGTATTTAAGAGACTCGCACTCTAAACATGATATACTCTGGCCAGAGGTTTTGAGTAACAATCCGACGATAGGCCTGGGTATACATCTCCTCGCAAGGAGTGGTGAATCCTTTGTAGGTTGCTCAAACATCTTCGGGCACTTCGGCTTATACCCAATCATCCTGGGTCCACACCTCCTTGGAGATGCTTGCTTAAGATGTTAAAGTATAAGTCTCCATGACCAAGATGACTTGAACACCGCAAGTCAAAGGAACATCGCACTTAAGCTGCAGTAAGAACTTCATTAACATATCTACATGTAGATTCCCATATGAAGTCTTACAGCTAGTCACTCCAATGAACTAGTTCCCTTAACTAGCATCCATGTTTATCTCCGGACATCCCAATGTCACCAGCCAGTGAGAATCAGCTAATTAGAGAATAACCCATGCTAGTCTCAACAGAATTGATAGTGTCCGTTTTTATCAATTCATCGACTAGGGATATTTTCAATACTTCACATTTGCACATTTAGAGATAATCACTAGTTGTGATCCCATCACAAATTCTCTTATGCTGTGAGTTATATTGCGGACATTCAGTAGATGAGTTTAAGATCCCAATCAAATACACAAACATGTATACTCAAATAGTGAATTATTATTTATTAAAATAAATGTTTACAATCATAAGGCGATTGCCTTAGGACACTTCTCTCATATCACTAACAAATCTTGTGAAGGTTTCTCCCCCGTAAAGGAGACATTCATAGTGGAACTCGTGCGTGTGGTGTGGATCCTTAGACTAGTCACCTCTCAGAGGTGGATACCAAGTAAATCAGGGGGTTAGCATTGTTTTTATTGTTTTAGTTATTTTATTCTTGTGTTTAACTAACATCTTTGTAGACAAAATCGAAAGAAAGCTATTCACCCCCCCCTCTAGCTTAACGCAAAGATCCTAACAAGTGGTATCAGAGCTAGTTTGTTTCGGGAGAACTCACCGTCGACTGAAACATTGAAATGACGTTTTTAGAGGGATATTGCACCGCACGACCACCATTCTTCGACGGCAATGATTTTGCATATTGGAAAGGTAGAATGGAATATTATCTTATGAATGATATTGAAAATTAGTTTAGTATTGTAGATGGTTTCAAAGTGCCAATGAATGAGAGGGGAGAACCTCTTCCTATGTAGAATTGGTCAAAAGAAATCATGAAGAAAGCACAAGCAAATGCAAAGGCTACGACAACTCTTCAATGTGGTCTCTCAAAGGAACAATTGAACAAGGTAGGACCGTTCAAGACCGCCAAGGAGCTTTGGGAAAAACTCATTGAGCTAAATGAAGGCTCAAATGAATCGAGGAGGGCCAAGAAGGATCTCTTGGTGGCACAACTCCAATCTCTCACTATGAAGGTGAATGAAACCGTGAGTCAATTGCATGGTAGGGTCAAAGAGATCATCAATAAACTTCATGTCATAGGTGAGAAAATGGAAAATAGGGATCTTGTGAGATATGTACTTCAATCCTTCCCTAGAATTACTTTATAGGCCTCAATGGTTGATGCCTACAAAGTTTCTAGGGATCTCTCTTTTGTTAAGCTTGATGACTTATTTTGTAAATTTGAATTATATGAACAAGCTAATTTGTCTACTAAAGAGAAGGGTGTAGCTTTTGTTGTAGAGAAAGAAAGAAAGAAAAAGAAGGACAAGAAAAATATTTCATACTCATCATCCGATTTGGAAGAGTCTAGCGTCTCAATGGATAGCAATCAAGAGGCGATCAAGAGGCATATATGGTAAGAAAAATGAAGAAAGCTTTTAAAAGTTTTTTTAACAAATCTTATGGTAAGAAAAACTCAAGAAGTAAGGGCAAGGCAAGAGAGATCATTTGCTTGCCATGAAGAAGGGCACATGAAGAATGAATATCCACTTTTGAAGAAAAGGGAAGAAAAGAAGAAGGAGGAGAAGAAGAAGGATGAAAAGAAGAAATCAAAGGAAAAAAGGTAAGAAGGCTACAAGTCTAAAGGCAACATGGGATGATTCTTCATCATCGGAGGAGGAAGAACACCATGCGTCTCATTTTGCATTGATGAGAGTGGACAACCTAGCATCATCCGAAGATAAAAAGAGCTCAAGTGACGATGGAGATCGAAGGGAGTAAAGGGGGAGACCAATCCTCAGATTCGGACGTGTCGGTAAGTGAGGTATACAAGCTACCCCATACTACACTTGTAAAAATTATCTCAAGTACTAATGATGATTTGTTTTATACAAAAAGGAAAATTAAGTGTTTGAAAAATAAGGTTTACATGTTAGAGGAAAAATTAGCATCCATGACCATTACGGATAATATGCATGATTCTTCTTCTAGCTTAAATGAGTCATTTCTAGAAAAAAAAAAGGAATTAAGGGAAAAGGTAGAAAGTCTCACTAAGGCCCTTGGTAAGTTTCAAATTGGCTCAAGGAATCATGATATGATCATTAATAGTCAAAGAGTCATATACAACAAGGCCGGGATAGGATATAGACCCAAGACCAAGGAAGCTGCTTTTATTTCCCTTATGGGAAGAAAGGGAACACCTAGAAAGAAAATTATTAGAGGCAATGTGAAGAAAGTATAGGTTCCTAAGAAATATTTGAATGATGTTTGTGGATCTAGTGTATGGATACCAAAAGATTGTGTTTTTTATGTTGTTTAGGTAGAAGAGAATAAGGACTCAAACATGTGGATAGTGGATAGCGGGTGCTCAAGACATATGATCGGTGATGTGAGCAAGTTTTCCACCATTAGCTACTTAAAAGAAGGAACGGTGTCTTTTGGGAATAGTGGCAAGCTCAAAATTATAGGTAGAGGCACAATTGAGGTATCATCTACAATTACAATTCATAAAGTGCTTCTAATTAAGGACATGAAATTTACTTGCTTAGTGTTAGTCAATTATGTGATGTTGGGTATAGAGTTAAGTTTCATGCAAGAAAATGTTTGATTAGGCACAATAGCTCCGAAAAAGTCATGATAGAAGGATATAGGAAAGCAAATCTTTATTATCTTAATCTCTCCTATACTTCTAACATTTCTACTAAGTGTCTCATATCAAAAGAAGAAGAGGGATGACTATGGCATAGAAGGCTTGGACACATCAACATGAAGAACATAGCAAGAGTGACCAAGATGGAATTGGTGAAAGGACTACCGATGATCAAATATGAAAAGGATAAGATGTGTGATGTGTGCCAAGAAGGTAAGCAATCCAAGTCATCGCATAAAGGTAAAACTCTAACTAGCACTTCTTTACCCTTGGAATTATTGCATTTAGATTTATTTGATTGTCATGGTACTCCTTCATTAGTAGGAAACAAATATTACTTAGTAATTGTAGATGATTTCTCTAGATATACTTGGGTTTATTTCATGAGACATAAGGATGACACTCTAGAAATATTCATAGGATTTAGTAAAAGAGTTGAAAATGAGAAGCATCTCAAAATCAACTGAATTAGAAGTGATCATGGTGGAGAGTTTGAAAATTCAAACTTCTCTCATTTTTGTCTAGATAATGGGTATAAACATGAATTTTCATGTCCAAGAACCCCACAACAAAATGGTGTTGTAGAAAGAAGAAATAGGGTTTTACAAGAAGCGGCTAGGACAATGCTTAATGCTTACTCCTAACCTAGCTATTTTTGGGCGGAAGCGGTAAATACCGCTTGCTACATCCAAAATCGAGTTTTAATTTATAGATTTTTAGGAAAAACACCTTTTGAATTGTGGAATGGGAGAATTCCTCAAATTCACTATTTTAGAGTTTTTGGGTGTAAGGTCTATATTTTGAACACTAAGGATGATCTAAGAAAATTTGAGTCTAAGGCGGATGAAGAGATCTTAGTTGGATACTCATCTACTAGTAGAGGGTATAGAGTGTATAACAAGAGGACTAGAGTGATTGAGGAATCATCCAATGTGGATTTTGATGAGTCTATTAGCACTTATCCTAGGAAATCCTCCATTGACAAGGCTATAGAAGAAAGCCAAAACATTACCCAAGAAATTCAAGACTTACATTTAGGAGGTATTGATCAAGGGGGAGGGAGAAGTGCGTTGGAGGATGAAAGAGACAATGATAATATCTTTAGGACTTTAAGATAACATCAAAATCATCCTATTGACCAAGTAGTTGGAGATGTTACACAAGGAGTAAGGACTAGATCCTACTTTAGAGAACATGCTAGCCAAATTGCCTTAATTTCACAACTCGAGCCAAAATCAATTGATGAAGTCGTAGATGATGTAGATTGGATTCTAGCCATGCAAGAAGAATTAAACCAATTTGAAAGAAGTGAAGTGTGGGAGTTAGTTCCTAGACCCAATGATAGTACCATTGTCACAACAAGATGAGATTTTAGGAACAAATTGGATGATCAAGGGAAAATTACTAGGAACAAGGCTAGGTTAGTAGCAAGGGGTTTCAATCAAGTTGAGGGTCTTGACAATGATGGGACATATGCTCCCGTAGCTAGGTTAGAATCCATACGAATCTTATTAGGATATGCCGCTCACATGGGTTTTAAGCTTCATCAAATGGATGTGAAATCGGCATTTCTTAATGGGGTTATTAAAAAGTAAGTGTATGTAGAGCAACCACCCAATTTTGAAAACACAAATTACCCTAATCATGTCTATAAACTAAGGAAAGCCTTATATGGATTAAAACAAACTCCCCGGGCTTAGTATGAGAGGCTCTCATCTTTCTTAGTATCCAAGGATTTTAAAAGGGGAACAATTGATCCAACTTTATTTCTAAAATCTAAGGATAAGGATATTTTTGTGGCCCAAGTTTATGTTGATGACATCATTTTTGGGTCAACAAATAGTAAGTTTCTTCATGAGTTTATCAAGTGTATGGAGAATGAGTTTGAAATGAGTCTTGTTGGGGAATTGACCTTCTTCTTAGGATTACAAGTCAAACAAACAAATGAAGGAACTCATGTTTATCAAACAAAATATGCTAGAGAAATTATAAAGAAATTTGGGTTAGAAAATGCTAAGGTAGCATCTACCCCCATTGGCACAAATATCAAGATGGATAGTGATATTGAAGGGAAGGTCATGGATCCAAAGCAATATAGGAGCATAATTGGTAGTTTATTATATCTAACCACTAGTAGACCGGATATATTATTTGCGGTAGGTATGTGTGTAAGGTGTCAATCTTGTGCCAAAGAATCTCACCTAGTGGTAGTAAAGAGGATCTTAAGGTATATTAAGGGTACTCTTAATGTCGGTCTTTGGTATCGTAGAACTTCAAACATTGAACTATTTGGATACACCGACTCCAATTATGCGGGTTGCAAATTAGATAGGAAGAGTACTAGTGGTGGGTGTCAATTTCTTGGTTCATCCCTTGTTAGTTGGAGTAGTAGAAAACAACCATGTGTTGCCTTATCAACAACGGAGGCCGAATATGTAGCAATGGGTGGTTGTGTAGCTCAATTACTTTAGATCATGCATACCTTAGAAGATTATGAGCTTCATTACTCCAAGGTCAAGGTTTTATGTGATAATGTGAGCACTATTAATTTGACCAAAAATCCGGTGCATCACTCTAGGACAAAACACATTGAAGTAAAGCATCACTTCATTAGGGATCATGTGGCAAGGGGTAATATTGAATTGCATTATGTTGAATCTAAGTTTAACCTTGCCAATATATTTACCAAGCCTCTACCCGAAGCGAAGTTCACATCTCTAAGAAGAGGACTTGGTATGTGTTTTGTAGAAGTATAGAAGTGACCTTGGGGTAATGCTATAGTAAGGTAGTGCATGAGCCATTAGGATGATACAAATAATTCACTTATGCTTATGACATATTGTTGGGTTGTTAGATGTATCACATTATTGAAAATAGACCAACTATGGAGAAAGCGCATGTTTAATTAATAGACATCTTGCCCAAAGATCATTGTGGACATTTCAAATAATTTGAAAATATTTTTGTGTTTTATTTGATATGACATAGGTTTACAAAACCCATGGTTTCAAAACTAGAATGAAAGTTTGATACAAAATTGGAGGTTTTCAAAGGTTTTGAATTTTAGTCAAAAAGTCAAACATATTTGGATTTTTCATGAACATATATTTTTCTATGTTAGAATACATCATAAGAAACATGTTTGTAAAATTTCATAATTTTTTGAATTTTGTGGAATTAATGGTGCATTTCTGAATTTCGGCCCAGAAACTGTAATATTCAGACTGAAGAGTATCAGTCGACTGCCCCTGAGGGCAGTCGACTGATTCTTCTGTAAAATGGCAATAAGAAGGCACCAGTCGACTGGTACCTGTCTCAGTCGACTAGTACATCTGGTTTCTGATTTCTGTGATTTTCAGAAGGAGAAAAGTATCTTTATTTGATGGCAATGAGTGTTGTTGCCTTGGGCAATCCTTTTGATGGTGTCAAAGGGGGAGAATTGGGAGTTTAAGTTAGTTTTGTAACTTAACTTGTCGAAAATTAAAAATTATGTGGAAGACATAGGTTAAGGGGGAGGTTGGATGTTTATGCTTCTTGATTAACTATGTGCTTAATTTTCAATTGTTATTGTTTTGCCTAACTTAAACATATTGTCACACATCAAAAACGGAGAGATTGTTGGTGCAATCAACCCAAGTATGATGGGGTAGATCATGATTTTGATGTGTGTGTCAATATGATTAAGTTAGGGTGTTATGTTGGTTTGATATGTGTGTTTGAGTCTTGCAGGACTTGGTGAATCACACATGGAGTACGCACCCGAGGGACGAGAGCTGGAGGAAGAGGACTCCAAGGGCAAGCCGGGGAAGTAGACTTCAAGGGCATACGTGAAGGATGGCATGGAGGCAAGCCGAGGGCTTGTGTGCGCATCTGAGGGACGACAACCGAGGAAGAGAACTTCAAGGGGCAAGCCAAGGGAGTGGACTTCAAGGCATACGCGAAGGGTGGTCTTCGGAATGAATGTGAGTGCAAATGAGCTGGGCAGTCGAATGGTGGCTGATCAGTCGACTGCCAGTGCAGAACTCGAATTCACTGAAAGATCAGTCAACTAGTCCAGGGCCAATCGACTGATCAGTTCAAAAAACTAGCCGTTAGGCTAGCGGATTGGCTAGGACCAGTCGACTGCCCTTGGGGCAGTCGATTGGCGTCGGGCTGGACTGCTTAAGGAGCAATCCTCTACTCTATTTAAAGGGAGACTTTTGAGCAGGTTAAGGTTACGGTTCTAGAGTGTAGAATTCTACTATTAGTGCTCAAAGTCTCATTCTCTTCCTCTCACTTTCATTTCTACTTTGTAAAGAGGAAGAGGGCAATCTTGTGAAGGTTTCTCTACCTTGAAGGAGACATTCATAGTGGAGCTCGTGCGTGTGGTGTGGATCCTTGGACTAGTCACCTCTCAGAGGTGGATACCAAGTAAATTAGGGGGTTAACATTGTTTTTATTGTTTTAGTTATTTTGTTCTTGTGTTTAGTTAACATCTTTGTAGATAAAATCGAAAGAAAGCTATTCACCCCCCCTCTAGCATAACGCAAAGATCCTAACAGAGGGGAAGGAGGTAGATCCTTGACCCAAGCAGTAGGCTAGCTCGGGGCCGGGGTGAGGTTGATGAAAAAGAAGTGCTCCTTCCAACCTTTGTTAGAGGATTAAAGTTTCGCTAGGAATGAGGTCTTGGCTCAGGATTGAAAGGAAAAAATCGCCCGGCTCTTGTTTTTTAGGGTAAAAGAAGTAATGGAATATCTCCGGTCGGAGAGGAATTTGATATAAAGAGAAGATGATGACCGACCCACACATCAGTCGGATGACGTTTGGGGCTAGTTGAGACAAAGGAATCTGAAAGTACCGAAGGATGGAAGAGATGAAGGGGTGAACGGGAAAGCGGAGCCCGGCCTGCATGAGGTCTCGGGACAAGGTTATGAAACTAAGGGGGCGGACTCGAGTCTGTCGGTCGAGGTGGGTAGCCGAAGATGGTGGTCAGGGGAGATTTGGTAGTCTGATTGAAGCTGATTTAGGTCATGGAAGTGGAGATCGGTCACCATGGTGGTGTACCAGGGGTCGGGATGAGAAGAAGACGACTCCATAAGGAAACAAAAAGGTGAAGGAACTAACCGAGGAAGAAGAGGTCGTCGGAGAAGAAGGACACGAGATGCCGGAGGCTGAAGATCGCCGGAACCCTAGCAGAGAAAACACAGACAGCAGGTGGGCGTCAGAAGGTAAAAGGCGATGGTAAAACACTGGGGTAAAAGGCATATTTATAGGGTCGAGCGGCGGATGTCGACCACCCGATGGTGATCCAGAGAAAAGGCGGGAGACAGCCAGGGCCATCCGATCAGGCCGTAGTTGACTCCCGAGGCTTGGTGCTGCACGTGTGAGTCGCCCATTCGTCGCATCAAGCGGCGAACTCTTCATCTCCTGGGGCGCCAGTAACCATCAGACACGTGGCCCAGCAGTTAAAGTGGTAATAAATGTGAACGATATGAATCAATGCGACAAGGGTCGGCGACAGATGGATAAGACAAATGGTCGCGTCGGGGTCGGCACGTCGCCGGGCGAGCGAATGTTGGGGGCTCGGATCGGTCGAGTGAACGCTCCAAATTAGTAGTCCAGTCAGTCGGACTCAGCGCCTCCTTCGACTAGACTT
Organism: Boesenbergia rotunda; assembly: GCA_024364735.1. NCBI lineage: Eukaryota > Viridiplantae > Streptophyta > Magnoliopsida > Zingiberales > Zingiberaceae > Boesenbergia > Boesenbergia rotunda. The sequence continues at coordinate 2,732 of JAGFNQ010004754.1, read as the reverse complement.
GAGGGGGATGCTTATGATCCCGGCCTAGCTCGCGTGTAGCTCGGTCGGCCAGTCTGGCACCACATAAGGATAGGACGGGCTTGCTAAGTGTAAGCTGGCTAGTCTAGCTGGCAAGGCCGTAAGCCTAGGGCCCGCTCGGCCCGGATGTCTGATAAGTACCATTTTTTGTGATTATTTCAATTGCTAAAATCCATGTTTGACCCATGTTTTTATTGCTTAATTATGATTTTACCCTAGGTTTTGGAACTTTATCTCATTTTGGACTTAGTTGCAAAATTACATAATTTTTGGATTATTTGGCCACTAATTTTCTGATATATTTTTGTAGGCATTAAAGGATCCTGGACCTAGGGCATATTGGGTCAAACTTGAGTCGGAAGTGAACCGGATCGAATTATCAAGCCTACGATTAATCCGGGCCGTCCGATTCAAAAGCGGCTAGATCTGAGCCATCCGGGACGATCTGAAGCAATCCGAGCTAGGGTTAGGGTTGATCAGGCTCTATGATCAAGATCTGAAGGTTTCACCACAATCAGAGCTCAATCAGCCGTTGGATCAAGCTTGAAGGGCTCTAGAGCGTCCATTCACAGATAGAGCTGATCTGACCATCCGTTGCATATCTGGAGGATCCGAGCTACCACAAGGCAGATCCTGACCCCAGATCATCGTCATAAAAGTTTGGCTCAAATCAGATCAAGATCTACCGTTGGATTTCATCAAAGAAATCTGAGCCGTCCATTTGTTTCTATTTAATCAGAAATCGCCCACATTTCTCAGCGTCGCGTCTTCGCCGCAACAGTAGAGTTCATCGTTCTTCTTCATTTTTCTTCAGTTTTTTTCTCATCCAATCGAAGGCGCGATCCCTCATTCCATCATCAAGCAAGGGCTAGGTCAGTATGGAGAGTCTCAGTGAGGTTTCAGAATCGATTTCTGCTCAATAGCAAGGTTGCACGAGGTTTCGGCAGTCTGCTATCCGACTTCGACGAACTCAGCTGTATTCCATTTCCACCGCATCCGAGCTGACCAGAGGGGTTCCCTGGAAGGTTTCGGCCACTCCCAAATCCAATTCGCAAGCCACAACAGTGAGATTGGAGAATTCGAAAGCTGAATTCGGTTTGAGCAGATTTTGGTCTGTTTCAGTAGCAGAGACGTATCTTGACTGATTTGCGGAGCTTGCGGGTCCGAGGTTCTCCCTTGATTGACAACCAAGGAGCTCTTGAGTTGAGGATGGTTGAGGAGTAGCTAGATAAATTAGTTTCATTCAGTTTTTGTAGCTGTAATTTTCATTTACTGCTGGAATTTCGTTTATGTTAGTTTCAGATTTGTTAACTTTATTTACTGCATAGTTCTGCTTAATTAGGGTTCAAATCTTTAAGTTTGATAGTTAGGGAATGTTGGTAGTGGATAATCGCTTTTAATGCTAGTTTAGTTGTAGCTTTAATTGTTGCGTGCCATTTTTCTTAGCTGCGTATCAAACTCTTGTCCTGTTTTTCTTATGCATTTCAATCCCAGTTTAAGTTCTGTAAAATTCAGTTTCAATTGTTGTAGTTTGGATCAAGTGAATGTAGTTCTTCTACATCTTGTTTGTCAGTCGATTGTGCATTTTGATCTCCACTATTTTTGCTTGAGTCTGCAATGAATTCGTAGCTGCAATCTCTTCATTCAGTTTCTGAAATTCTAAATCCATCACTGTATTTTGACAGTTTCAGATTTGCAGTTTGAAATGTTTCAGTTGAATTTTTCTAAGGCTGAATAGATCAGTTTCAAGTCTTGATTGCTAGATAACAGCCCTGCATCAGTATCATCTCTGGCACATTCAGTTTTTCTTGCCTATGTGCCAAGTTGCTGAATTTTCTACCTGCTGTATCAAGATAAGTTTCAGCACTGATTTGTAATAGGATTCAATCTGCCTTTGAGTGAATTGTTGAATTCGAATCTCGCTTACTTTGCAGCTGGTTTGTTAGTGAATTGTTGAATTCATTTCTGGCACATTCATATCTGCTGCATGATCAGAATTCCTGCATCAGGATTCTGCAATTAGTCCAATTCTGAATTGTTGCCTTCAACTCTTAATTTTTTCCGTAATTCATGTACAGCACTTCACTAGGAGCTTGACCTTCAAGCTAAATCGATTAGCTTCACTTGGGAATGGTTAGATTAAGGTTATGCATTTACCTTTACACTTCACTATTAACTTTTGGCACATAACACTCTCTTTTGCGTATCAAGCTTGTCTCATCCTTGGAGTTAAAAACAAGGTGTCGTGTACATGCACTCGAGTTCAGACTTACCCCTTGAAGTCGGCTAAGGCCTTGTTTGATTAAGTTTCTTATTGGTGATTCCATGAATTGTCATTACTTGATTTAAATATTGCTTGGTTGAGTTTCTCCCTTGTCTTGTGCTTTCATTTATTGTTTAATTGCGAACCAAAACCCAAATCTTTATTTGAAACCCGTAATTCACAAACGACATAGATACGAGCTCGAATCAAACAAACCTCAACTAGTCCCCCGAGAAAAATACGACCTGTGGCCCCTATATTACATTTCCATATTTTTGATTGTAAAAGGGTTTCCAGCATTTTATCCAGCAATTCATTTATTGATATTTAAATTTGATGAGCCCATACATTTCGTGACAAATAAACTAGTAGATTTGGGCCCGTCAAATTTTTGGCGCCGTTGCCGGGGAAGCAACTAGTTGATTTGTTTGATTTTTGCTTGTATGCTGTA